>JAQNCB010000028.1:24178128-24192102 GCA_030068295.1 Euristhmus nudiceps | reverse complement strand
ACGTTTGTTCACTCATAGCCTCAGTGAAATCAAGTTGTTCAGTTTAACATTGTACATGACAAATGCTCCCTTGATTTGTGGGCTTTCCCTTTGCTTCCAGTTTTGTCCTGTGTGTTCCAGATGTTTCATCAAAATTAAAGGCATCTGGAAACAAATTATTTGGCCCTTATTTATTTGTAGTTTATATTGGGTGGTCTTTGGGGCTGTGGCGGGGTGGCACAGACATTTTTGAGACTTTCAAGTGGGCCCTGAGTTGGGAAAGGTTGGGAACCCCTGGCATAGACAAAGCATGTGAATAGGAGCCTAGTCATGCAATTAATTCAACTCTAACCAAGTGTTTTTTGGCTGGGCTTGTGTCTTAACTTTGTTCCAAAGGCCCTTTGACTGATGGTGAACCCACTCAGCGCCACACGCCTAAAAAAAGTGGGAGCACTGATAGGAAGAGTGGAGCCGTGGACAGGAAGAGGAGTGCCAGCCGACCTCGGCGATTCGATGAGAGAAGTCGCGCTTCGAAGACTGATGAGGTGTCTTCTGCAGGATACCACAGTGAAGGTACGCAGCTTGACACACACACCGGAAAGATCCATCAGGAAGTAGAGCACAACACTAAGCACTTTTTAAAATGTGAGGCTGATAACAGCCCAAGATCAACATCCTCTTAGTAACTGTGAGTTAACTCTTTGTAAAGCATCTCAGGCTTGATGAATGACTGGCACCGAGTTACTGGTAGTAACTGGGAGTAAGCAGCAGAAGAAGCTCCAGTACACCAGTAACAAAAGCAAAGCAAATACAAGTGAAGTTTTGCGAGCAAACGAAGCGCAAGAGCTCATGAACGAGCTCCCCGTGGTTTGAGCAGAACACTTTTATGACATGTGAATGATTAGTTTGAATTGGTCGTCAGTGTGCACGAGAGCGTGGGAATGTCTCGGGTGCCCGCACGTCTTACAACCTTCCAAATCTGCATGTTCTGTTCCGTCATTTTGTCTCTGAACATTATGCACTGCCTGGACAAAAGAAGACCCGTACTCTCATAGTTTGTTAGACCGGCTTACCTTCGATTACAGCACGTAGTCACCATGGCAACGTTCCAACAAACAGAAGCAACATCAGAACTTTTATTTCCTTCCAGAATTGGGTTCATTCTTCTCAGCCGTCTTAAATTAATGACGGGAAAACGAGCCAGTCCATAAAGTCTTCTCCTAAACATCCCAAATTCTTTCAATAGGGTTACTGTGTGAAAATGATTCCTCCCGTTCAAGCCCCAATTTTATATCCGTGACATCAGAGAAGGAAAAAGTAAATTAATGGAATTCCCTCGTCATTGAGGCACATTCAAGTCATCAGATTTAATTACAGACTTAAATTTACTGACACATAGTGTTGCTGAGCCTTGACCTGACCGGACCCAACTGAACAGAACCATAGTGATAACACACTGTAATCAACATGAAGGTGCACCTACAAAATGTTAGTGCAGGACTTTTTTGGCCAGACAGTGTACATATCTGCGACGCAGACAATTATTGTAGATATTTCCACATCCCAGTCCGTCACGTAAATTTGGGGCTCTGAGATTATAGAATATAGTTGAAGATTATCCTATTTGGAAGTTATGGTTAATCCTATCTGGAGGGTCATTGAAGACCATCGAAGATCATTCAAGACCAAGGATCAAAATTAATCCAGGGCTAAGCGCCCAACTTGACCAAGCAGGTGAGAGTTTGCTCCGGGCCATTGAACGAAGCATGGAAGTCTGAGATAACGGACTTTATGAGCAACCCCTCCTTAGAGACCCTGAAGTGTTTTGAGCTGAAACAGCTAAAGATCATCACTAAAATCCTTGTGGTCAAAGTGAAGGCCTCAAGGAAGAAGAATGATGTTAGGGAAGCCATACACGAGGCCTTAGTTGAAAGGAGCCAGAGACCGTGATGACCTCCAAGGAAGCTCAAAGAAGATGAAGAAGTCGAAGCTGATGACTCTGAGCAAGACAAATCCCCCCCAACAATGTACTTCAAAAACGTCTGAGTCACGATGGAGCGCTCCAGCTAATGAGCCGTCTAATGGAGTTCAAAGTCAAAAACGCAAAGAAGAAATGAAAAACGTCGGTTGGATATGGAAATGCAGATGAGGAGGATGGGGCAAGGCTTCTACGAAGTTGACACATAACATAACAAGAACAATCCGCAGCCAAGACTCGGTCTCAGCGTAGATAGTGCCCTAATTCCCATATTCAACGTTGACCGATTCTTCATAGAATTTGAGAACACAGCCGCAGATTATAACTGGCCCCATGACGAATGGCCATTCCTAATATGAGGCGTATTGGAGGAAAGAGCCGAGAAGTGCTCACCACACTTTCATCAGGAAAATAGACTATGGATTGCTGAAATCTGTGATTCTTGAGATCTACGAGCTGGTGCCAGACGCTCACTGCCATAAATTCCAGAACTATTCCAAATTAGGTGGCAACAGCTATGCAAAATTCTGCCGCGAGAAGAGAACACTTCTCAACAGTGCAGGTCCAGCGGAGTCGACTGTCTCGACAAATGCTTTGAAATGCTTCTACTTAAAGACTTGAAGAAGCACGTTCATACCGACCTTGAAGCCTACATAATATCAATACGCTCAGGGACATCGCCTGCCTGACGGCTATGTCCTCGGGCAAAAAATATTGACCTGATGACGTGGAAAAGCCAAAGCCTAACTCCACTCAAAGACCTGAGTTTTCTAGTAATTACAGAAAGCCTGGCACCCAAGAAAGGAAGTCTGAAAGGACCCAGATCAGATCAGGTCCTATATAACAACACTGTAAAAAAAAAAAAACATGGTCATGTAATGTACAAATGTTCTGCTCTTAAAAGAAAAATCAGTCCATTGTGCTTGTTGCCTCATGGAACTAATAAAGAGGGTTGATATTCCAACATTAGGAAGGAATACATTCCCTACGTATCCATTGGTGTAGTATCATTTATTGGCGTGACCAAATCTGGACCGATTAAGATCTTGCGATATACTGGGGCAGCTCAATCCGTGCTACTAGAAGGTGTACTACCTCTGGCTTGGAGCTCAGCCTCAGCTAAATCCTAAATGTTGCAAGGTTTTGAGGGCGGTTGCACCACAGCCTTCTTACATAACATTGACTTAAAGTCAGATTTGGTAACAGGCCACGTAGTTGCCGTTATGCCAACCCCATCATCAAAGAATGACAGTGTCGAAGAAGAGAATCCAGAAATGTTCCCTTTTCGTCCCGTGACGCGAGCTCTGACTAAGAAAATGGCTGAGCTGCAGGAAGTTGACTCTGGAGATGACATTTTCGATTTTTTCGAGATGTTCGCTGAGCCCAGTGAGGATTTTCGTCACTCTTCGGATAAAAATAATTCCGTTCGGTTACGTCTGAGACAGATATGTCTTTGTCGAGAGACAAATTAATTCAGGAATGAGCATGTGATCCTGACTTGAAGTTTCTCTTTAATGCCGACCTTCCGGAAGAGGAGTTGGCTGAAGCCCCAGTTGGTCAAGTCAGTGGTGAAGTACCGGTGAGGAAGTGGAGATAATCAGATGTTCTAGCTTCCAAAAGCCTGGGCAACTATTCACCAAAGTGTGAGCTCGAGGGCATGCCCTTTGGAGGTATTAAATTCGCCGAAACCATAAAAGCTCTGATCGATTTCTCCGAGTTGTTCGGAAGGGTATTGTAGAAAGTGTCTATTGAATGTTTTGCAAGAACAGTGATGCTGATGCGAGTGCTGTGCTGTAGCAGTTAGAATGCAATGGTGCTGAACACCGAGCCTCTCGTGTTTCAAATCAACTTGATGTTCCAGACAAACTGTTCAGCTGCTGAACAGAAGGAAAAACCCTAATCCTAATTGCACCACTCTTCGAGAGATACCTCTCTTCAAGTAAGTCTATCGGAGTGTATATTCCACAGGATGTGTATCTTGGATTGTCCCCATATAACCAAGGCTACACAACCTGCAGAGAGAAAAATACAATGAAGTGACGATTGCCGTTTCATTCTCATGCTTGTTTTATGATTGTCATTTTATTTCATGCGATAAAGCTTCAAAAGTTTTCATGATTTACAACTTTTGTTTTCCGGACGGAGGTGTGACGCAGTGGGCGTACGCCACAGCACTTGTGATGGCGATTCATTGTGACATGTGCACCGGCTGTGAGGGCGCTATTATGAGAGATGTATGCTAACTGTGATGTAAACGAATAGATAAAAGGAGAGTGCCCTGTGCTTGTGACACACCATTCCGAACCCTCGACGTTGGACCATACCAATAAATCTCTACTCACTCCGCGCCACTACCGACCTTCATCCACTCCCTCCGACTCTCTCGCTCTCTGCTTCGATAAATTGTTTTACCAACCAACTCTGCCTGGCTTGGATTATTCTAGATATTTCCGCATCCTGGTCCGTCACATATCAGATATTTGCTGAAGGTGAGATGGATATCAGTGAATAGTTAGAACTGCTCAGTACCATTGAATAGGACTACACACTGATATCAACTGAGTCTTAGGTGAATGACTAGTACTACTATTACTACTAATACTACTTTTCTTTCGGCAGGTGAATGATTGTAGTGTAGTATATACCACACTAGAACATAAGTAACGCATGCTGGAGCAAGATTGGTTATTTTTGCACTTCCAAAGTGTGAGTGGTCATGTGTGCTCCTTCCTGGTAGCTTTTAAAAATTAATTCAAGAAAAAGTGCTTTTTCTTGAACAGTTCTGCATTAGGCCAAAAAAAAACCCCTTTGTTTCCGGTCACCCGACCAACTCCCTTTTTTTCCGCCAACTTTTTTCATGTGTTTTTGTAACCCAGTGGTTACTGTTATTCAGTGTCAATAGGTGCACTGTCTCTTTAAGAGTCTCAAGCGGGAAAGTTCACTAGAGCAGTGCTGAGAGAGAAGAAGGGGCGTGCGCACGCGCTGCGGGCAGAGCGGGGGAGTGGGTGTGGGTGGAGAGAGAGAAAAAAAAAACTTTTACCGAGCTACCAACCCAAAATTATTCTGCAATGTTTCCGGAAACAAAGGGGTTTTTTTTGGCCTTATGTAGCTTCATTCGTATTTTTTGGGATGATATTTTGTTTGAATTCCTGTAATTTAAGAATTAGTAAGCCACCATTTTGATGTAAGCATTACCTACTTAGGATAATGTCTTTTAGTACATACTACATGGGAATGGTGCGATTTGATTGGTCCACAATCTCAGGATTATGGATAATTATTCTGAGTGAATAATACTTAAACCAAAATGACAAGACACTCGCAGTTTTTCACAGGTACTTGAGTGGGCAGCGTCATAACTATCCCAAAAATGTAAAAAGAAAAAAAGGGGGACCATTTTATTTAAAATCTTGTTTTATTTGGTTTTCTTGTATTTCTTTGTAGTGTATATAAAAAATCTGAATTAGTTTGCAGACATGCATTTACAGAGGCGTTTTTGTTCAGCGTTCATGCAGTATGTTCTAACTCTGAATGAGCATGCTTTACATACAATAGTGCTTAGGCCAAAAAAAAGCCTTTGTTTCCGGTAACATTGCGGAATAATTTTGGGTCGGTAGGTCCCTTCTCTCTCAGCACCGCTCAAGTAAACTTTCCAGCTTGAGACTCTTAAAGAGACAGTGCGTCTATTGACACTGAATAACAGTAACCACTGCGTGACAAAAACACATGAAAAAAACTTGAGGCGGCAGGAAAAAAGGGAGTCGATCGGGTGACCGGAAACAAGGGGTTTTTTTTTTTTTTTTTTTGGCCTTATTAATTCGGCTCAAAGCACAGAGCTCACCTCATTAGTATCTGTCATGGTTAAAATATGTAAATAATCTGTTTATGGTTTTTCCTCCCCATTATGTTTCAGCATAGTACTATCAAAACTCTGAAAAAGGTTTAAAAAGATGTTTCACACGTCTTACATTTTGTACTTGCATGTTTTTGGAGTTCATCCATGTCCATCATGTTTAAGAAACAAAACAAACAAAGAACCCCCCCCAAAAAAATCTTGTTTTATTGTGCTTTTTTCCTCAGGTAACAGTATATTATATACTAAAATAAATATTCCCCTCATCATCCCACCCTGGGGGAAAACTCTGCAGTATCCGCCTCGCTTTGTGTGCATGATTCTTAATCAACATCATCCTTCATCTTCCTGTTTCAGGTGAGACTCTGAGAGAGCAACAGGTCCCTCGTGGCACTCCTAAACCCTGCTCTAGCCGTTTGCGGGACTTTAAGGATAGCATGAGTAATATCATCCTAAGCAGGCCGCAATCCGCTGACAGCATGAGCAGCGAGTCTAGATCCAGCTCTGGTGGAGGGCGTTACAGGCCAGCCTGGAAACCACGCAGAGACACCCTTAACATCGACAGTATTTTCAGCAGAGAGAGACGTAAACAGGCCGGCTACGCTCCTTTGGGCGCCATATTGCCTGAGGATACCAGCCGCAAGGGGGCATTTACAGGCTCACTGGATCAAATAGGTTTTGGAGCGGGCAACGCGTCTAGGACGCTACCATCAACTCAGGGCAAGAAGATGGAACCACCTCGACTCATCCAGAGGATGGAGAGTGGGTATGAGAGCAGCGAGCGGAACAGCAACAGCCCTGTGAGCCTGGACATCCCCATTAATGAGGCACCTGGAAATGGATCACACAGGTAGCTGCACACATACAGTGCTGAACTCATTTTTAACAGTAATTTAACATTTCTGTATTGCACTTTGGTACAATTCCTCCAATCATCTCATTTTCTAAACCGGCCCCCCTCCCCTGCCAAAAAAAAAAAAAAAGATGGTAACCAAAATGAAGTACAGCAAAAACACCAGCGTTGAGTGAAGTCCTAAAATGTTTTCTGCCAAGTTCACGTTGAGAGATGATGAATATAAATCACTGATTTCACAAATCTGTCTGCGGTGTGTTTGAGATGCTGTTGTTTGCATATGCTGTCAAGTTTTTGAGAGTTTTAATAAAGTAAATAACAGTATTAGGGTGCTATTAATTCTGTCACATTCACTAAATATTTTCTCACTGTGTGTGCACTGAAAAAAAAAAAGTGTTGTTCCTGTACAGCCCTGGCTTTGTAGTGGGGAAACAATGAAAGTAGTTGGGTATGAGCCACACGGCGTTATTCCAGCCAATCACCCACAGGGGGCATTTTTGCTCATGCAAAGAACAAACACACGCTTTTGCCAGTGTGCTGGAGGGGAGATGGGGGTGCCAGTGTTGGTGTCATTGCCTTGGCAATGCATGTCGATTAATCTGGGGCCAAAGCTGCTGGAAGAGAATTGAAGGGAGGTTTTTTTTTTTTTTTTTTTTTGGTCTGTTAAGTTAAAAAATGATCAGAATTGATGCCTTTCTTTGATCTTTGGGAATCCGGCAGTAGTTGAAAGTGGGTCGCAGCAAGTGCACATGTACTAATACAAATACAGGTTGACTCACAAAGGAATACTTAGTGCTTTCTGGAATATTGTAACATTGAATGCCGCTCATATTGCTGAGACGCTTTACTGATGGTGTCTTCTCGTTTGCTTGTCCCAGTGTAAAAGATGCAGGTTTGATAAAGCCACCCCCCGGTGTCGACCTCACATGGAAGAGTGTACAGAAGTCGAAAAGCAGCAGCTCCCTCCTGCCGGATGTTAAAGCCTCCATCACAGGATCCAGTCAGAGGAGTTTAGGTGGTTTATCTGTAATGTACATGCTGTATTCTAATGTTACATCAACTTTTTTCAGAGCTTGCAAAATTTCTAAATGTCTAGGTACCTTTTAGATTTTGGTAGCCTGAAAGAATACTTATAAGCCCAAATTAAAAACAATCAAACAAAAAACTAAATAAAAACAATGTAGAAAATGAATGTTTCCTAATGGAGAAAATGAAGCATAGTCTAAAAATCGATTAAGAATCTTTTTTTGGGTGCCGCCTCCTCATCTCAGCTCGTGTGTGCGCGCACACACACACACACACACACACACTTTACTGGCCAGGCAAATTCTTATCGCTTAGCAACAGTAAATAAATGAAGTGTAATCCCCCTTCATTCCAGAGGTGGCAGCAGTGTACCGAGTGTGTTTGCCAAACCAAAAGGGACATGAGAGAAGAGGTAAACTCCTAATACACAACCCAGTGCAGTAGAGAAACCCCCACAGGAGAAAACACTTCTCAGATTTCTCTCTATGGCTCTGATAGAACTCGGTGATGTCACATTACATCACTTTTAGAAAGCTGTTTGCCCCGTGATTGCTTTTTATTGTAATCGCATTGAAGAGGGCACGTAATTTCCCTCGCAGTACAAGTCCAGGTGGCCCGTCAGGCAAGGCGGTGATGTGTTCTGGTAGCCTGATGGGAGAAGTTAATTAACCCCGGGACGTCAGGCTACTACATTTCCGACTCCTGTTATTTCTGTTCATTTGCATGTAAAATGAACTGATTTTTTTAATTTTTTTATTTATTTTTTTTTTTTTAATTTTTTTTTTTTGGGCCTATTATGGAATATCAGGGAGTTTTGTTTGCGGTGTTTTTTTACAGGGTTGGTTTAGTATTTTCGGATTTGTAATGAAAACATAAATGATATTCACCAGTATAATCAATTGAACCAGTTGATGGGTTTAAAACACTATTGTGGGTTTCCCCCCCCCCCCCTAATGTGCCCCTGTGCACCTCTTTATATCTCAGCTTCTCCATCAGTGTAAAACTCAATGAAAACCAGGGGAAAGTCAGCAAATTTAACCCTTTGATTTAGAGTGAGAATTCTGCAAGACTGAATTATAAATGTGTGTGTGTGTGTGTGTGTGTGTCTGTGTGTGTGTGTGTGCAGCCGCAGAGGGCAGGAGTGAGCTGGACGAGCTTCAGGAGGAGGTGGCACGCAGGGCAAGAGAACAGGAGCTGCAGAGGCGGAAGGAGAAAGAGAAAGAAGCAGCCATGGGTTTTAACCCCAAACCCAGCAAGTTCATGGACCTGGATGAGCTGCAGAACCAAGGTGAGAGTCGAGCAGTGCTCAGCGCTCTGGAGGACAGGAGCCGTGGGGGTTTCTGGGGCTTTGCTGCTGCTTTGGGGCTGAATGTGTGTGGGTGTGACAGGAACGGATAAGTGGGTGTGACTGCGCTGTGTGCGAAGCGTGTGGATGCTTGTGCACGGTTGTGTTGGTGTGCGGGTTTCTGGGCTTCTGTGTGATGCGGTGCTTTGGTGTACGTGTTGTCTGCAGGTAAAGGGGACGGTTTTGAGCGGTGTGTGCTGGACGCCGATGCTCTGTTGGATCAGTCTCTGAGACTGGAGCAGGCAGGCGAGGTTGCCGCCGCACTCTCCGTGGTAAACGAAGCCATGTGTAAGTAGCACGCACCCACCTTTAGATTCGTGTGTGTGTGTGTGTGTGTGTGTGTGTGTGTGTGTGTGTATACATTGTCATGGTGTTTATCACTGCACTGTTCAGGGACGTCCACTGAGCCTGAGGTGAATAAATGTTTCGGTGTATGTACTGTACTGTACTTCAGTGAAAGATGATATTTGTACTGAACTTTAATAGGATAGCATTGGTCAGACATGCTCCATCTACTCTCCCTTACAACTTTTGAGGACACCCCCACCCCAACTGAGTTTTTGTCTCCCATTTTCATTCAAGCATTATTCACTCCGGATAATAAACAATAATTTAACGAGCTATAAAGAATTATCCCGTCGGGGGGAGTTGTTTTTTCATTGAAAATATGTTTAAAGTAAACAGCCACCCTACTATTTTGCATACAGCGATATTGCAATAATCGTTTAGCTTATCCAGTGGCAATGATGCAATAATTTGTTTTGTAA
Organism: Euristhmus nudiceps; assembly: GCA_030068295.1. Lineage (NCBI taxonomy): Eukaryota > Metazoa > Chordata > Actinopteri > Siluriformes > Plotosidae > Euristhmus > Euristhmus nudiceps. The sequence continues at coordinate 24,182,301 of JAQNCB010000028.1, read as the reverse complement.
ATTGTTTGATGTCTTTCCACCAATCAGAAACTAGAAAATATCTCGATCAAAAAATGTTTAAAACATCAAGTAGTAATCAAATCATGCCATTTCCATATCATATATACTAATGTATACAGTGTGTGTGTGTGTGTGTGTGTGTGTGTGTGTTTCATTTATTGGTGTTGAAGTGATGGAGCCACCAATGCGCTTCTGATATTGTATGTTTGTGTATTATTTCCCTGCAGACATCACAAATAAACTCTAAATTAAATCCAAATAGATATAAAGCAGAGGCAGTGTGCAGAAATGTGGACATTAGTAGGTCTCCTTCAGCTATCCAACAAGAATCTGAACAGATATGAGTTTTTTTTTTTTTTTTTTTTTTTTTTTAAATGGGTTCAAATTCCTGCACTATTTTCAATGTAAAAAAAAAAAATCCACTCGGCTTTAACAGTGCATTCTTCTATTTTAATCTCAATGAAATCTGGCTTAAAGCAGCAATGTGCAAGTCATTTTATAAGAGTTGTTTATGATTTTTTTTTTTTAAACTGGAACTGGGTCTTTATGCAGCATTTTATTTCCAGTGAATGAAGTAAGCGTCCTGTCAGCTCTCATCGTGTTATTAAATGAAAATACTTCACTCGCTTGTTTCTCTGAGCTGCACCTTCCTTTAACCTCGTCACTGATGAAATGTTATGAATTGTTGATGTTATGAATTCTCCAGAAGGCAGAGTCACCGCTGTAAAGTTTGCTTTTCACGACAGAAATCCTTTTTTATGTTTTAGTCTCTGCATGTTGCGATCCTTTATTCTTTCTTTTGCACTGCTTTCCTTTATCTTAGAATTTTTCAGATATCTCAACATTACATTCTGCGACATGCTAAGCTCTTTCAGCTTTAAATACTTAAGTCTTTCATGTTAGACTTGGCAACAAGAGAGAATTAAAAAAAAAAAAAAAAAAAAAAAAAAGCGTCATCACATCTGTGCCGACATAAAGATCATACGAGGCAGTAGTTACCATGGGAATGTAGCAGCGCGATGAAAACCTCTTAATGTTTCTTCGGATGTTGGCGATCCGTGCAGGTTTGTAAACGTCTGTGTGTCTGTGGTTCACATCTGTTCAATCGCTCTCAGTTTTAGCCCTCATCCTCCTTTTGTCTTGCTGTTTGAATGTTTCGGGATAATATTCTAAATTTGCGGAACACACACAATCTCCTGTGTCGTTCCTGTTCATTCATCATGTGACCTGAACCTTTCTGCTGTGCCTGCGCTGTGTTTTCAACAAGTTCCCCTGTGCACTTGTGAAACGTTGAGCTCCTGGTGGAGCCCACGTCCGTAGTTAGAGAGGAATTCAGCTTGAATCGAAGCTTGGAGGGATTTTCAACTGACTTTTATTTATTCATGTTATTTTACTTTATGATTCAGACTCCAGTTTGTTTTGATTTCATTCCATGCCTGAATGCAACTCGTATTCATTTTGCAAACAACATTCATCATAATTTAAACCGATTATTTATTTATTTATTCATTTTATTTTGGAAAGGGTTACGTGTTAACTTTTATGCAAGAGTGTACATTTTTCTGGCATTCTTCCCTCCTTTCCCTTTCTAATCCTACCCAGCGTGATACTTCAGTTGATACCCAGTATATGTTTGCATGCATTCCATGACGAGACATTTTCCTTCTTTTTTTCCCCCTTTGTTTTGCATCTTTTCATTCATTTCTTTCTTTCTTTTTTTTTTGTTTCTTCTTTTTTCATTTTGTGTTTGCTGCTGAAGCCAAACTCAGGCATGCCATGCATGAAGGCAGTGCTAACGGGCAGGGCAGGACAGTGGCTGAGGCCCGACTGCAAAAGTGTATGAGGAGGGCGCGAGGCCTGCAGCAGCGCATGCAGCAGCAGGAGAAGCAGCAACAGCAGATGCAGCAGCAAGAGGAGAAGGAGAAGCAGGAGAGGGAGGAGGAGCAAGCACAAAAGCTGCCTATCAGGTACCTGCTGCTGGCTCTGATGTGTGTGCGTGTGTGTATGGACACGCTCCGGCTGGAGCGCCTGCACACGCACCTCTGTACGAAAAGACAAGCTGCCTAATGAACAGGCGGCGGATTCACGGGAGACGGATAATGGGAGAACAACACCGGGATTTTTTGTTCTGGTTGCACAGGGGACGGCATTGCATCATGCATGTAAATGTTTCCACTGAAGTTTTTAATCTCGTGTGAGGAACTAAAGTATTCTGAGCGCACACCAGTTCCTAGTTTGCAGTTCCATTGTGGTTATAAAAGTTAAGACGGTTTGTTTTACTCTTGATTGTTCACTGAAACATCTGCCAAATAAGAGTCTGGCAGATAAAAGCTTTCATTAATGCGTTTAAGGTAAATCCAGGTTCTTCGAAAGGAAATTCTCGTATTTTTTTTAGCCTCGGCTTTGGGTCCAAATGCCCACTAGTTACATCTGAATTCAGTTTCTTCAGTTTCCGTGGTAAACACATGCACAGGTGTAGTTCTGTAGCGTTCCTTTCCATATTGTTGGAAAGTTCTAACATTCTGAGTCTGTGAATGATGAAAACAGCCCCAAAGTGACAAGCCAGCTATCCTGGAGCTTATAGACTCAAATCCAGGCCTATGCCGCAGCCATCCAGGAGCAGGAATCCATGGGAGCGAACTGACCGAACTCTCATATGCATACGCTCACCTTCCTGTGACTCATAGCAAGCATGGGGGTTTATGGGCTATGGGCTTATTCAAACAAAGCAGTGGATTGCACATTTCCTCAGAGTGTGTTAGGTGCCCCCCAAATGCGCATGCACAGCAGCCTGTAAAAGATTAGGCAAAAAAAAAAAAAAACCCTTTGTTTCCGGTCACCCGACCGACTCACTTTTTTCCCGCCGACTCAAGTTTTTTTCATGTTTTTGTAACCCAGTGGTTATTTAATAACAGACTGTTATTTAGTGTCAATAGGTACACTGTCTCTTTAAGAGTTTCAAGCGGGAAAGTTCGTGGGCTGCACTTCAGCGGTGCTCAGGGAGAAGGAGGTGCGCGCGCGCCGGACGGCGCACGGAGCGGGGGTGTGGAAAAAAAAAAATCTTTTACCGACCTACCTACCCAAAATTATTCTGCAATGTTACTGGGAACAAAGGGTTTTTTTTTTGGCCGAAGGGAAAAGAAAAGGTAGCAGTGCATGTCACAGAAGTGGCATATGCATGCTTGGTAATGGCCATATGGGATCGGGAGGCAATATATGACCGGGAGGGGTGGGGTGTTGCACAAAAACTTGAAAAGCAGTGATTTAATTTGATGTGGTCATTTGCCCCATAGGCTTACAATGTATAGGGATTTTACAGCTGCTGGATATGGTGTGTCAACACAAATCATTTCTGTGCCTAGTAAGATCTGAGCACCAAATATGGGCAGAGGGTAAAAGTCAATACTTGACGTTGATGTGTTGGAATCAGGAAAAATGAGCAGGTGCATCTCAGAGTCTTTGACAAGGACCAGGTTGTGATTACTAAGACAGTCTATTAATTTCCAAAACAGTAGGTCTTGTTGGGTGCTCCTGGTATGGGGTGGTCAGGTGGTCCAAGGAAAGACAACCAGGTAACTAGCCAGAGGGTCACGTGTTCATAATTCTCGTTGATGTGTGGCCCCATGTTAAAAAATATTGAAGTTTTCCTGCATATAGTTATCCATAAATTATTGAATGTATTTCTTTTATGATTTTAGCTTTTTTGACATTTTTTCACTGTTGTTTTGCAGAGGTTGCCCTGTTGTGGTTTCCCCTCATAGCATTTGAACAGTTGACCAATTTTCAGTTTGTCCCTATTAAAAAATTCGGACCTGGACCCTGAAGTATATGAGCTATCGCTATTTACTACCGTATTTTCCGGACTAGTCGCAGTTTTTTTTACATAGCTTGGCCAGGGGTGCTACTTATACTCCAGTGCGACTTGTATGTTAAATTATTAACACATTATTATATAATTTTGTTTTTTTTTTACACATTACATGTTGAAAATTTACAAACCTGGCAACCGCAGTTCAGATGTTGATATTTTTTTTTAATACCTGGCAACCCAGGAAGCGTTTAGTGCTGTTGAGAAGGCTGACTCAGATTTGCAATTATCCGGAAAGACAGTGCATTTATTGTGAACGTTTTAAGTGGCAATATTAAACACACAGGATTAAAAACATTAACAGG
>JAQNCB010000028.1:23907355-23917362 GCA_030068295.1 Euristhmus nudiceps | reverse complement strand
GTCAGGTGGGCATGATTAGGGTTGGCGCGAACATATTTAGGAAGGTAGCTCTCCAGGAGCAGGATTGAGCACCCCTGACCTACGCCATTGTGCCTCAGGACATACTGGCAACTATTTCCAAAATTATTAATTAATACATTCATTAATTTCCCTCATTGTTTATTTCTGCTTGAGTCATTTGGAGGCCGACTCTGGGGGGGGGGTGGCAGGGGACACCCTCCACAGCTCGTTAGTCCATCACAGGGCTTTCACTCGTACAAGCATTCACACTCACGCCAAGGGGAAATTTCACACAGCTAATTAGCCTCATGCGCATGTCTGTCAGTTCTTGGAGGAAGTACCTGGAGGAACCCACCTAAGCAGACCATTAAAGTTTACAGTATATTACAGTAAGCATTCAACTACATTTTCCAGCTACATTCTAACCTGTAGAATCTTCTGGTTGTGTTTAATTTGGACATCTACGTCTCTCTTCAGATTGGTGAAGTTGTAGTGCATCATGGTTTGCTGTTCATGTAGCCTCATCTCCATCTCATCACGCTGAAGGCTGAGTTGGATATTCAGATCATCCAGCTGCTGGGAGGCATCAGTCACCGCCTCATGCTGGTCCAACTGCTCATCGGTTCCAGCTCCCTCTGCTTCAGACTCTTTCTGAAGCATTTGTTGAAGTTGAATATGGGTCATATCCCTCTGTAAATCCTGGACCTCCTCAGACAGGCGCGCTAATGTCAGGTTGAAGCTGTCAATTATGGGCTGTAGATGAGACATCATGACGTCCTTTAAATAATGGATGGGTACAAGTCCAGGGTTTGTGTAATGGGTTTCTGACAGAGGACCCCGATGTCTGTTATCCACACTGTTTGGAGCTGTGATGAGAAACACTGTATGAATTAACTCTGCAACCTTGATTGAGAACGTTTACCAAATAATAGTGGGCTGTTTTGAACTGGCAGATCCAGTTATGACAAACATTTGCTTCCAATCAGGTTTGAGATCAGATATGAAATGCCCAACTACTGCTTTGGGAAAATGGTTACTGGCACTGAAGCATCATGAAAATGGAGAACATAATGAAACTATTAAGATGCAAAAAGAAATTAACCTGAGGGACGAATGGTGCTGTTTTTATTACACTTGTATACCAGCAAATAAAACTGTTTTGAAAGCCTCCACCGAACAGGGCTGCCAACACGGTAATTATATCCGGATATCATTTCATGCAAGGGCTGCTATGTGAGTGTCCTCCAGAGCGACACCCCCTCAAACTTGGAACAATGACGTGAGATTGGAAGCTGAATTTTATGGGCATGAGTGTTTAAAAGTTCTGCCATAAAAAGCAGATGGGGGGGGGTTTTCCCTCCTGGGACTGGGGGGATGATCTGCCCTCCTGGGACTGGGGCATTCTCGTCATGCATAAGTCTCTATATTTAAGTCATGTTGTGCTCATATCTGAACAAACTCATTCTTCCAGTCAGTGATCTTTCATTTCAGACAATAGTGTCACATCTATCAATGTGATGTTTGCCACCAAATAGGCATTTTCTAATTCAAGTGAATTAAACTTCAGCAGAAGAGGAAAACCCCTGTTTCTCATCAGCGACTGGCGTTTCCTTTAGCTTTCCGTAGTCTGACGGCTGCAGAACGCTTTATAAGTGCTGGTTTGAATAGAGTTCATAGTTAACACTCAGTACAGTATGATAAATTACAGAACATTGTTTTGTCGCAATTACATCTCACACACACGCACGTCCGGCCATACTTCTTCAGGGCGTCGGACAGCTGGAGCGTATATCAGACCCTTTAACAGATAAAGATGAAGCTCTCTTTTATGTGTATACATGCAGTGAGAATGTAAATAACTTTACCGTGGGCTCTTTTCCTTCCCGCCCCCTTTGTGTTTGAATTATGATATGAATCATTATCATTGAAATATTTACCATTTTAAAATATGCATTCATTCATTTTCCGAACCACCTACTCCTCCTAGGGTCATGGGAAAGATGGAGCCTATCTCAGCCGACTCTGGGAAAAGGCAGGATTCTCCTTAGACTGGCAACCTGATAATCATGGGGCCAACACTCAACCACACCGGTGTACGTGTACACAAAGGAACCCTGTGTTATTTTTTTGCAAATTTGTATTTTGGAAAAAGGCAGAGGATTTTTCTGGGAGAGAGTAATAATAAAGGGAATAAGAGGCGTAGAATACTTCGGTCACATGATGTGATGTCATGTCATTGTTAATGACATGAAATAAATTTTTTATTGATATTCTCGTGTTATTGAAATGTTCTCTAAGCTACAGTTTTTAGTGGTGTAGTTTACATGTCAAGACCAAAACTGTGTTTGGTTACCTCATTTTTATTCCCTTAGATAAACAAGTTATTACCTCTGCCAGCAAAGGTTATGTAATTATCGGAGTTTGTTTGTTTGTTTGTCTGTCTGTCTGTTTGTTTGTTAACAGCATAACTCAAAAAGTTATGGACAGATTTTCACCAAATTTTTACCGAATGTCCGGATGAGCAAAAGTAACAATTGATTAGATTTTGGAGGTGATCCGGATCACCGTCTGGATCCAGGATTTTTTTGCAAGGATTCTTAACTATTGAGAGATAGGGCCGGTTTTGTCAAAAATGCTTCTAACTTATCAAATATTTCTTGGAATCATTCGCAAAAATTCTCCAGACATCAACTGTGAATATTGCATCTGGATCCAAAGCATCATATGATCCGGAACATTCTGTACATTTGGGGATTCATACAAAAGTTGATACACTTTGATTAATGATCTCCCTACAGAACTGACGCAGTCAGAACAAAGAACCAAACACAAACATGGCTTACAAACTTGTGACAAAGCATGGGAGAAAAATGCCCAGATCAAAGAAACACTTGATGCTGTGCTAATTGTGCTCATTAGCGCCCTAGATAATACATCTCCTTCTCCAATGTACCTTCTGCCATATGCTATCGCAAGTGATTAGCTTCCTGATAAAATACATCAGAAGATGTGTTCGAGACTGGTTATATATTACACATAACGCTAACAAGCTCGACTAGCATCTAATTAGCGCATCAATGTATAATGCGGAAGAGTTCATTTATTGCGCATGCTATCTGAAACGCTATACAAAATGCTTGCAACTAGTATGGAGTTAGCATGCATCAAACAATTGCTTGGGTTCATATATTTCGCATGTGACGTTCTATAGAACTGAAATGGTACAGCAAAAGTTTAAAAAATAAAGAGTTTAGTGACCCTATAGCCTGGCGGAGGTCTGCGCTCTGAGTGCTTTTCTAGTTATAAAGTGAATGATGTCCTTCCTGGTCTTTACTGGATTCTTTGTCGTCCTTTAACTGGTTCAATCCAATCGCAGATATGTTGGTAAATAAGCTGGTAAGTACAGAAGTCCGATAATATGTACGTGATTGGTGTAGAGCATTTTATTTATTTATTTATTTCGTCAGTATGGTTCTTACTCAGTTTAAATCTTGATTTTCCCCCCATACACTCCTCACCTTTTTCCATTTGCACTGTTACTTCACCGTATCTTACTGACCTGAGCTGTTTGGTCTAAATGCATAACGGCTTCAATCCCATTACATCACTGCTTCCACCGCCTCGAGAAATGTTCTCACAGCTTCTCATGTATTGAATGACGGAACATGTTTTCATCCTATATTACAGCATGTATATCATTTACACTCCATTACATCATGCTGTATGTACAATATACTGAGGGACTTTTTTTTTCCGAGAGAAAGAACGGATATCCTGGGCAGGAAGCCGCAGTAAGAGGGAGACATTGAGGAGGAAGGGGAGGAGTCGCAGCACAAGGCAGCAGAAGTTGTACTTGTGCTGCAGGACCCCTGTGCTCTGTCTGTAAGGATGTACAGGAGACGGGTTGTAAACCAGACGTTCTCTGATCATCGGTATGCACAAGGACAAAAGTAGAGAACACTGATCCGGACAAGCTGAAATCATTTGTATTGTTTGTTCAGTTCTGCTCGTCTCTCACTTGCTCATTTTCCAAATAAGTCCAATTAGGGTCTATTAAAGGCTGGAGACTATCTCAGCCAACACTGAGCGAAAGCAGGGAACAGTCTGAACAGCTTGCCAGACCATTGCAGGGCTGAACTTCCAATTCGCCTAATGTGTATGTCTTTGGACTGGGAGGAAACCAGAAATACCCTGCGGAAACCCACACGAGCATGGGAGGATGTGCAAACTCCACACAGAAACGCTCAAGCCAAGCCCATGACTTGAACCCTGAACCTTCTCTTGCACAGTTTTTGGTTTCAATCACTTAAAAGACAAAGGCTTTTTCTTGATAATCGTTTATCAAAAGACAGTAAGTTTTATCCACCCGTAAACATGTTGGTTCTGATGATCACCTTGCACTACGGGGAATCATGCTGGCTAAGTACTGCTAACCTTCTTCCATTTCAGCGATCATCAGAAAAAAGATGGAGCTATATATCTAATTTGGAATTCCTACCTTTCACTGTGACCAAACTCGTGCCAAAAGTTCTTCCTTGGCTACATATCCACCACATAATCCATCACAGGATGGAAGAAAAACATTTGCTTGTCTTTTTAGTCTGTCTTCAGCTCAATGTGTTTAATGAAGCTACAAGCTTGGTAAAGCGTCACACAAAAAGGGTTGAGCCCATGTTTCATCTCTGTGAAACCCTAAAGGATTCTCCGTGGAGATGGTTCCATGCAGCATTCAGGTATGAAGGCGTTTCACATAATTTCATCTTGCATGTATGGGTTTCTTTTGAGTTTTCCAGGTTTTCTCCCATTTCCCAAAGCATGACAGAAGGTTAAATGGCTATCGTAACTTGCCCCAAAGTATGAATAAGTGCATGAATGTATACAAGGTGCCCTGTGAATGACTGACGGTCTCATCCACGATACATTTCCATCTTGTACCCAGTGTTGGGTCGAGGATAGACTCCATATCCTTTACAACACTGACCAGAATAAAGGGTTCACTTAAGACGGATGAATTAATAATAATTTAAAAAATCCCTATATGTAAAGGCCAAATCCACATGATCTATTTTCAGTAAGTTGATCCAATAATAAAACTGACGTGGGTGTGCTCTTATAAATTCAGCATTGAGGAAAAAAGTGTTGAGTTTGTACCATGAAATGATCAAAGACTTCAGCAGTGTTCTTGGATAAGCAACAGTTGCTGCTTATCAATCTGGAAATGCTTGTACATTAATTTTTAAACAGCTTAAAACACATTGTACAGTGCGACGGCTCGTGCAGCCTTTCCTGGAGTGAGTATCACAACTAATCACAAAGAATCAAGAAGTCTTGATGTGATTATCTGTACTAAAATATAATAACCGAAGACTTGAATGAACCCAGGTTTAATGAAAGCATAGCCAATAATAAGCTCTTCTTTTGCTCAAAGAATTTGATACAACAACTTAAGCTAGGTCTGAAAAGACCCCATTTTCAGAGCAGTATGCTGCACAGCACAGCGTTTGGTGGAAACCAAAGCACAATGATGCAGCCCATATGTCTGACAGCTGAAGCCTGGTTGAAATTGGGTCATGAAACAGGATTGTGATCCTGAATACATTTACAAAAGCACCAAGAAGCAGAAACTCCCATAAATATCAATGCCCCAAGGCAGAGGTTCCCAACCCTGGTCGTTTTTGTTGTGCTTTTCCTGCTCTGTAACACCCACTTCCAGTCCTGAAGGGTTGCTATCAGCTAATTAGTTCAATCAAGTGTGTTGGGAGCAAGGAAAACACTAACATGTGCAAGAAACTTTAATCTAGAGCAAGAGATTAAAGGACTGTTGGCAGTCTTTCCATGTAACTGATTTGAGACTCCTGAAGACAATTCCTGTAAGTTTTTAAACAGAGCGATGGAATTTGGGTTAATAACATTTACTTAATTTTAGGACTTGGTGAAGATCATACAAATTATTTTCTTGATACTCTCAAACAAAGCACCATAATCATGGAATATGGCCTTGGGTGCCCATCTAGTGACTGTACCTGCCCACCACTGGGAGCATAATATGGCTGCACTGTCAAGTTGATGCTAATTGACTGTTATTACCCCCCAACCCCCCCCCCACCGTCTTGCACGACCACTGCCAGCAATTTAAAAAACAAAACATATTATTAATAATGAAACTGAAACACAAAACTTCTGATACACTACAACTCCGAATAAAACGATCTAACTGAGGTCGGCAGACAGACTTCTCAAAGGCTGAAGTCAGAAGCATAACGGAACATGAACGTGTTAGACGGATAGCTAAACTAACAAGACACTTGATACAAATGAACATGGAAATCTGCTAATCCTGCACTTAAATCTTATCCTAAGACATTACCCTACATAATTTTTAACCTCTCAGACATTCTTGGAAACCTTTTGAATACAAGTCTTACCACCTTGCTCATAGTGAGCCCCATGGCCAGTGTCTGGGCTTGGAGTGAGGTTGTAGCTGTGCTGGTCTTTCACTGGGTTCCCCTCAGGGCTCAGGGGCTCATGTAGTGAGCGCTTGGCCTCTTGATGGTCATTCTTCTCCTCGTTTTTTTGGTAGCTATGCGTCTCGGATCCTAAGTAGAATGAAAGCAATTTGCTAGCTTAATGGAATATCTGTGACACAGTTCTACAAATATAAAATACAGAAGCTGTATTTCTTTTTGCCCACATGGTTCTTCCTAAATTGTAAGTACACAGTTGTCTGGAATTGTCTTTGTATGCTGTAGCATCAAGATTTTCCTTTGCTGTAACTTGGCAGCCCAATGCTGTTTCATTATGACAATGTCCTTGTGCACAAAGAGAGGTCCATTAAATAGTTAATGGGTTGCCATTATTGGGCTGGAAGAGCTCAGTTTGGCCTGCACACAACCCCGACTTCAACCCCACTGAACACATGGTGAACTGGAAAGTAGTCTGTTCACCAATCCTTACTCATGCCTAACCTCACTAAAGTCTTCCATGATAGCAGCGATGCCCATGATCTTTGCAGGAGCTAATGGCTGAAGTGGTCAGGTGTCCACATATTTTAGGCACATAATGTACCCAGTCATGTCATTGCTAGAGGGTGCATGATATTTTGATCATATCACTATGCAGAGCAAATAATGAATAAAATCACTCTTATTTGTGTTTTCTGCATTTAAATCTTGTCTTAGAACATTACTCCCCCATCTCTGACATTTTTGGAAACCTTTGAATACAAGTCTTACCGAATTGCTCGTAGTGAGGCCTATGGCCAGTGTCTGGGCTTAGAGTGTAATCATGGCTATGTACACCTTCTGTTGGGTTTCTCTCAGAAATCAGAGGATCATATAGTGAGTAATTGGCCTGTTGATGGTCATTCTGCTCTTGATTTTGGTGGAGGCCATGTGTCCCAGATCCTAAGGAGAATGGAAGTAATTTGATAAATTAATGAAATATCTGGAAGGTTGTGCAGTACTCTGTTTCGATATCACCGATACTCTGCTGCAGAAGTTGTATTTATTTTTCACTTTGCTTGAAAATGAAATGATATTTAATGCAAGAGTTCATTAACCTTCCCAATTCATTACCATTTCACAGAGATAGCCATGTCTGGAAAATGACGCAAGTCTTGTTTGGTTAAATTCCGTATCTTTTTTTGACTTGACTTGACTTAACTTGATCTTTTCAAAACAAAGTAGAAACTGGGTAGTATTTAGGTGTTTTCCATGATGATATAGTAAGCGTTTTGTTGGCTTAGCTTATGTTGTATGGTAAACCAGCCAAAGTCCCAGGTCTATTTTAGCTCTGTGATACTTTCTATGCCTTTAAATGTGCTATTATTCCACTTGGTGTTTTTGTGTTTTGTTCTTGGTGTGTGCTTTATTGGAGACATTCTGTTTTGGGTTCTCCAAAGGAGTAACAGCAAATCAGTCCCACACCCCAATCGGTGGCCTTGCTAGAGTACAAATCCTGGCAAAACTTGTGGTTCACACACCCTTTCCCTTCTCCCAAGAGCGTAATGACCTTCTCACAGTTAACTGCCGATCTGACTCATGATTCTTAGCTTCCTCACTTTGTTTTTGCTACGCCATGGCCCAAAGAGTAAGGCATGCTCTGTTACAGTGCGTGTGCTTGAATCAGGTAAATGCAATAAAGGCATGTTAAATTATGAGCAAATACCTGTCCCGTTGATCTTCGGACTTCCAGGGTGAAGCCTGGTGTCAGTGCTGGAGAATAAGGCTGCTGAGACATGGCTGGTTTCCACTGGGAGATAGAGAAAGGGGCAAAAGGTGAATTGGCTTCCTGCCCATGTTTTCTGTAAACATGACCTTTTTTTCAATGGAGCAGCGAAAGGCTAAATAAAATCCCTGGTCTAAATTGTCTGCTGAAAGATGGTCTTCACTTTAGAAACGTTCAAGGACACAAGTCTGGCTTGAAGCACAATCAGAACGTCATGACTTTGTCAGTGCTAATGCAAATCATTCTCAAAGATAAACAGTTTTTGAAATTTTATTGAAGTACCGATATCCCTGCAGTTATTTCCACCATGTCCAGGACAACATCTCCACTCAAGCGTTGTGAAGATCCTCTGCTTCTGTCGGTACACTGTCCGAGTAGACAGCTTGTACCTACACAGCATCAAACATCACAATGTTATTATCATTGTACTTTCAGCATTTGGAAAGCATACCTCCAACAAAAAGGGTTGGATCTCACTCACATTACTATGGGGCATTCTGGATTCCCATTAGGACATGGACTCTGAGATTTGATAATGTATTTCTCATTGCCGCAGGCCACTGCCATGGTGACGATGCGGTTTTGCACAAACGCACACCAGTTCCTGGGGGGAAAAAATAGCAATCAAATTAGTTGGGCAGTGGTGGCCCGGTGCTGGTTGCTGGATTACTGATCCCAAGGTTGGGGGATCAAGGCTCACCATTTGTTGACAATGCAGTTCCCCCAGTGCAGCTAACTGGGTTATCAAAGGCTGGCTGTATCTCTCACTGTCTGTGTTGAGAGGCATGTGAAAGAACCATTGTTGATTTTCGTCAAAAGTAGGCTGGATAGCTGCAAGCCTGTTTCTGCCCTACGATGGGCTGGCGAGCTGTCCAGGATGTACTCTACCCTCACCCAGAGTAAGTTGAGATGGGCGCCAGCCTCCTCGTGACCCTAATTAGGATTAGGCGGTTTAGAAAATGAATGAATAAGCCCCGCGGGCCACATCCGGCCCACCAAAGATTGATTAGTACAGAATTCATGTTTGATGTGAATGATCGATTGCATTAATTTCTTGTAATGAAAAGCTTGTAATGAAAGCATTTCAACACCAGGTGGCACATTGGGCAAAGAGTGCATAGACAGCAAGTACAAAGTTGAACAAATTGGCACATCACGCAGGACAATGACTCTGCGTTTCGAACTAATTGGACGAACACTTAACTAGCAAGCTCAACAAAAAGCAGATTTTTATCAGAGGGATTAATGAGAACTTTGAGATAACAAAGGAGTTTAGCTATGGAATCCCTGAAAGGAAAAACACAGGGAGAGGATCTATAGAACGATGTGTCAGCGGGCATAAAGAGGCACAAGTTACCTTGGAGTACGCTCGCCAATGTTACCAGAGATGAAGTACCAGATCTGATGGGAGGGAAAAAATGTCGGGCTCCTCAAAAGAATCCAGGACAGGGTGAAAGGGGACAACCCTGAGCAGGAGGTAATTTTCCTACGTTGCATAATTTACCAGGAAGCATTGAGTTGCAGCTTGACCATGTAGTGAAACTCAATAACTTTATTCGAGCGAGGGAACTTCACCATCGTCAGTTTATTCATTTTCGTAAAGACACTGACGCTGATCACAGGGACTTGCTTTACCATTCTAATGTCTGCTGGTTAAGTTTAGGGAAAGTATTGTCAACGAGTGTGGGAGCTCAAACAGGAGATTTTCATTTTTGGAGCTACTTGAGAACACTGAATGACACAGATTGGCTTTGTGATTTAGATTTTACTGTGGACATAAT
>JAQNCB010000028.1:23717665-23730754 GCA_030068295.1 Euristhmus nudiceps | reverse complement strand
ATTTTAAGTATGATGTAAAATAAATGTCAATAATATTGCTTACAAATACATTTGTTGCTAATTCATGTGTGTGGAAATGGTGGAACTGAAAATGTTTCAAAAATACTGAAAAAAGTCGTGAAGAATACTGAAAATGTATATCTGAGGGAGGAATCTCTGCACTGGTTTGCTGTAGGCTTTCTTATGGGTGCTTATTTGGCTCATGTACTCACACCCCAGCCTGTTTGAATATATGACTGTTATGTCCTCGATCATGTGAATGCTCAAAGGGTTTAACTCAGACTTGGTTAATAGACAGTGGAACCCAGTGTGCTCATTGTTGTGGTTTATATGATTATTCCCACTGAAATCACTGCCAAAATGATTCATGAACTTAAATCTTCGTGTAAGCTTCATATGTGTAACAATTTTTCTTGTTGATGTAAAAGTGGTGCAAATTGACCATTTAAGACTTTGGTTTTGGATTTAATTACGTTTTATTCATTTATTTGTGATCCAGAGATGAATTCAAACCACTGCGCTGAATCCGTAACTGATTTGCATTCAAACTTGATTATGAAGCTTCGATCTGTTGCCTCTGCTCTGCAGGTTATGACGGCTTTGACGATTATAACGGTTTTAACAGCTACTGCTTCGATAACGGAATGTTTGATGAGCGGCCGAGGGGAGACCGTGGTGGAAGAGGAGACATGGGGGGTCATGGCTACAGTGGAGGAGATTCAGGCTCAGGTTTTCATGGCGGACACTTTGTGCACATGAGAGGCCTTCCGTTCCGCGCGACGGAGTCCGACGTCGCCAATGTAAGACACCCCACAGGGCCCGTGTGTCCTTCAGAACTGTAATCATGACAAACCCGATGGTAAAGATGTCTCTCTGTGCTGTAGTTCTTTGCACCGCTGCATCCAATCCGTGTGCACATTGATGTGGGACCCAAGGGCAAACCCTCAGGAGAGGCAGATGTGGAATTCGGTACTCATGAAGATGCCGTATCGGCGATGTCGAAAGATAAGAATCACATGCGTATGTACTTTCTGGTTTTGCCCTGTAATCATGTCTGCAGTATCCAGACTTTCAAATCTGTGCTGTCATTTCAAAGGAGGAGCATTTTTGATATTTTTTCTTTATTTCTCTCCCTGTAGAACACCGTTACATTGAGCTTTTCTTAAACTCAACTTCCAGCGGCTCTTCTGAAATGGGTGGGTTCCTCTTCTTCCCTGCTTACATGCATTGTCAAAACAGTTATAGCTCTAACAAGCTGTCACGTTTGTATTAATTTATTATTATTATTATTTAATTGATGACCAGGTCGTGGAGGTGGCAGTTACTATGGCAGCTCTGGGGGCATGGGTTCCCGAGGAAGTGGGTCAAGGAGCATGTACTGAAGACAGCGTTTTTACAAGAAATGATTTTCCCCTGGCAGTCTAAGGCTTTCTTTTTTGTATACAGGTGTTTCCTTATATTCACAGAAAAAACTGAAGCTGAATATTTTCCAGTCAGAGTGGAGTTTAAAGTATAATGAAGTTTATGAATAAGTATATCTAGGTTGACCAGCTACTGTACATTTTTGCTTAAATTTTTTAATATTCAATTTTGTGTTTGAGTTTTACTAGTGTTGCTTTGTTTTTTTGTTTTTTTGTTGTCGTCTCTGTAGCTCTGCAATCTCAGAGGACACTGTGATGGCTGGCATCTTTAAGATTTATAAGCCTTTTCTCCCCACAGCAATGAACTTTCTTTTGCTGTTAACATTTTCCATAGGTTCTTCCATTATCCGAGTCCTTGTCTGAATTATAATAGTCCATATAATCCTGTTAGCTCTTGCATTTAAAACTTCCAAAGGTAAAGTTGGTTTGAATACAAACATTTGTTTTGTGTTGTCATTGCAAATATGTGAATGAGTGCGACTTTAAAGATGTGCTTTCGCCAGAGATGTGCGGAACCTTTTCGCTTCTAATCTGATGTGTGCTGTAAAGAAATGGTCATTTACACCTAATGTTGCAAATGTCTGTGAAATACAAAATTAAAGAGTCATAAGGAGTAGCGAATGTCCTCTTTAAAAATACCAACTTGCATTTGTTTTTGCACGAGGAGTTTCCAACTGGAAGCCACATACAAGTTAAAAGCTTATTGTGCTGCCTGCGGAGCCTACAGGAGTCCTTTGTCTTTGTGGTCTCTCGCTTCCTCGTTAACACTAATCCATGAGGAACAGGCATTAATGTTATTTATGTTGGATGGTCTTTAGGACTCGACCTATTAGCTCATTGAAACTGGGTCACCTTGACCTACTTCTCAAGGTCCCAGGTCTGTTAATCAAAAATGCTCATTAATACGAGTGCTGATTTTATTGGATTGGTTTCTAATTCATACCAGTTACACTTAGTGTTATGGTCTTCGAGCTCATTGAAACTGGGTTACCTCTGCCTAATTTTAAGGTCACAGGTCAGTTAATCAAAAATGCCAGTTACCACTCTACCGTGTGAGTTTTTGTTAGATTGGGCTCTAATTCACGCCAGTGATACTCGGTTTCAATGAGCTTGAAAATCATGACACTGAGTTACTGTGACCTAATTTCAAGGTCACATGGTTTGCATGAAGTACGGAGGTGGTCATGTAAAAAGTCTGATATGTAAAGCATTGCACAGGATTGCTTATAATTGTATCTCATGTGAAGCTGAGGGGATATTTTCACTGGCTGTCTGCATCCGCATCAGACACTTCTCGTAAGCAATCTCGCCGTGGCTGTTCGTTATAAAATAAATGCATATTTATGCTGAAGGGTCCATCTGACATGCCCTACCTGCCTATTGAAACTGGGTCACTTTGACCTATTTTTCAAGGGTGCGGAGGTCAGTTAAAAATATTCAACAATTTAGAGGGTGCAGTTGAGTTTTTGGGATACACTTGGTGTTCTGTGACAAGAATGAATTTCGAGTTTAAAATGTGTTCAAACTGGAGGATTGTGTGTTATATTGAAACTATGAAAGTGTGAATTCTTTTATCAAGGCTTGTTATGGAGGACATTACTATGCATCCATTAGCCATAGCATTAACACCATCTGAGCATTCTGAAGCTTGGCAGCCCTGTGCACAGCAAGCTGCAATTCTCATATCGTTATCATAACCAGCATTAACAGTTGCAGCAGTTTCTACTACTGTAGCTCTTCTGCTGGATCAGATTAGATGTACTTGCCTTCACTCCCCACATGCAACAATAAACGTTGGACATCCATGACACTTGCCCATTTTGAAGATGAATAGTCAGTTGTTTAGCCATCACAGTGTATCCCTAACAATATGCTTGCTCATTTTTCCAGCTTCCAACACATCAACTTCAAGAACTGGACTATTCACTTTCATTCTAATACACCCCACTCTTAGGCAGGTGCCACCTACAGAATATTTTATGGTCACGTTACCTGTTAGTGGTCATAACGTTATGCCTGATTACTATATACAACTTGTGTACTATATTTAAACATGCGTAAACTCTAAGCAGCTAATGGTAGATGTTATATTGTAGCAGTGACTTTTAAAATTAATTCAGTTGAATAAACAGGCAGGACATTATGTAAAATATTTATAACGAGTGAATTAGCCAAATATGGATAATTTTGTTAAGCATTACATTTCAAATGAAGTCTGCTATAAACTTGCAAATACAAGCAAGCACCTTACTGATGTTTGTCTTTTAACATTTCAGACTGGTACATTATACATAATGTCTAATCTTAATTCAGTGTAAAAATGAATAAATCAGAACGCACACGGAAACTGTAAGTATTTAATTTAGTGATTAAAGAAATATATACAGTTCCAAAGGCTGTCATATTTAAAACTGTCATTGTCAATAATAAACATTCAAGGCAAACAGCAGTCTACATCTGCACTTTATGGAAAGTCTTGGCATCCAAGTACACACTAATGTACTGCAGTATGGACTAATACTTTGTTCAGGACATTGTGACTTATTTCATAGGTCTGTCCCAAGCAAACTCGAGCAGCATTGATACTAACACTGGTGCCTCATGAAAAACTATTGCCTATTTGAGAGGCATGGTGTCTGGCACACACATTCTTGATACAAAACAAAAATAAAATCCCTACTGCACTTCCATAACACAGTTTTTCGTTATTTTAACACGATACAAAAGATTGTACTGTTCAACCTGCATTCCTCAGAGCAGAGGCTGGAATGTCATTCACCTGTTTGGAGTTTTCGTACTTTAGTGCTGCTCAGTTTGTAGTGCTGAAGGCAGCCAAGTTTTTTTTTAACAGGAAAAATACGAGGCCTTGAAGCCGTATCTCCACCATATCCATGTCCTTCACTGGGCACTTTACATACTGTTCACGGGGGAACTGCTGTGTGAAATGTAAACCTCAAACACTGGGGAAAATACATCAGCCACTTTGGTCACTTGTTATAGCTTGACTCACATCAGGAAATCACGGCACTTCGAGTTAAAGCCGAAGCCGACCGCTTTGGCAGCACACACTGGGGTAGGTTTTATGTGGCGTTTGAGGAGCAGCGCTGGAGAAGCAGAGCATGGCACGGATCACACACTCGCACAGGCTTGGGGGAGGCAGGGAGAGGTAACTCGTTATCTGAACAAGCATTGCAGAAGATTTCTCCACAGTTTCTACAGTGATGCTGTGAACGCAGGACAGAGCAATGATGGTGAGAACGATCCAAACAGCAGTGAAGCATTTCAACTAGCGTTCCAGGTCATTTTTCAAGTTATTGTGGGGGGGAGATGCTGATCTTTTTAAACTAGAACTGACATCCTAAAAAGGTATTCAGACACTTAGAATAATAAACAGATCAAAGTTGTAACATTAGTAAAAAAAATAAAAATAAAAAAGTAATTTTCATAAGTTGTACTATTGAGATAAATTCAGAAGTGCGTTCTCATTTCTGATTGTCGAAAGCCATCAAATATTTAGGTTATTTCATGACCTCAAGTTAAATATGATTAGATAGCCTTGCGAACCGGAACTAGTAATCCAATAAAATTTGGTGTGGGGGAGAAAAAAAAAAAAAAAAAAAAAAAAAAAAAAGAGGCCTCCTCACTATCAAATACTTTTTCATATTTTTTTTCCTTTTGTGGAGATCCGGTTAGCATGGAGCTAGCTGGTGAGCTGAAAGGTGTGTAGTCCTTTAACATTGCATTTGGTGGAAAAAAGTCTAACGCTTAAAGAAATACATTCTTCCTTTGGCACTCAGCAGCACTTCTGGTTTGATAGCAGAATTAGGGAAGGTGATTTTTTATATATTTTTTTTAATTTATCATGACATGCTTCAAATTACAACTAGTCACAACTCTTTCTTTCTTTCTTTCTTTCTTCCTTTCTTTCTTTCTTTCTTTCTTTCATTGAGGTCACCAAATCTGAGCTGATATTCTAGGAGTAGATTAGCCAATCAGGGTGCTCATATCTAGTGACCTGGGATAGAATAATTCTTGGTATTCTTTGATGATTTATCCATCATTGACATTGGAAAAAGTTTTCAATAAATAATAAAATTTGGCTTTTGTGTAATAATTATTCAGTTTTTTTACAATTGTGTAAGAATTATTCAGATCTTGGACTGTGTTACCGCCTCGGCCGATAAATCTGAATCCCCATCAGAATAACTTCACAAAACACTTCGCCTCATTCAATAATCGCTTCTACAATCTCTCCCCCCATCAGAGTACGATTTATTTTGGAAAGAATGTAAATAGTTGGTGGCTTATTGTTTGTTCTGACCTTCCTCCTGGAAATGGAGAACTCTTTCTCGCAAAGTTTGCAGTGTGTGGCATCTTTGTCCTTAAGCCATACCTGCCCTCCCTAAAATTAAAACCAAGCATACAATAACAATCAATCTGGATTAATACAGTTACAATTAGTAATGCATCAACCAGTATTTACGATATCTTCTACCCTCAGTAATCTGAGCATTTGCCAATGCTACTGACGAGTTAAAAAAATTGGAATTGTGCAGATTTATTTGTACTTTTTGTTAAATGACATGAACAGAAGATGAAAAGACAGTTAGTGCTATCAGAGACAAATTACTTTTTGAACTGTATACCCAGCACACTAGACCGACAACATACGAGATAAAATCAAAATGTTGCAGGACCGGCCCTTCTTGAGAGAGCACGCCACATGACTTCGCCCTGTTAGAATCAGGAGCTAGTAGTAATCCTCCTGAGAGAGCGCGCCACATGACTTCGCCCTGTTAGCATCAGGAGCTAGTAGTAACCCTCGTGAGAGAGCACGCCACATGACTTCGCCCTGTTAGCATCAGGAGCTAGCAGTAACCCTCGTGAGGGAGCACACCACATGACTTCGCCCTGTTAGCATCAGGAGCTAGTAGTAACCCTTGTGAGAGAGCACGCCACATGACTTCGCCCTGTTAGCATGAGGAGCTAGCAGTAACCCTTGTGCGAGAGCACACCACATGACTTCGCCCTGTTAGCATCAGGAGCTAGCAGTAACCCTCGTGAGAGAGCACGCCACATGACTTCGCCCTGTTAGCATCAGGAGCTAGCAGTAACCCTCGTGAAAGAGTACGCCACATGGCTTCGCACTGTTAGCATCAGGAGCTAGCAGTAACCCTCGTGAGAGAGCACGCCACATGGCTTCGCCCTGTTAGCATCCGGAGCTGTGTTACATGCGATTCATGACACTGTCATGTGAGCAGTTTTCACTTGGCAGCAGAGCCCCTGGAAATGCTTTTGTAAGCAAACAGCAATTAAGTCAAGAGCCGGAAGTGGCATTTGCATTTCCTCTTGAAGCATAATTGTCCCTCAAAACAATTTGAAACACTGCCATGGGCATCTCCAGGGTTTCTTTTGCCAATTTTGCGAGTTTGATTTAGAATTTGATGTTTGCTCTTTGGTCTGCTTTTGGTTGTGACAGTGTGACATCACATGGAAAAACAACTCGCGGGAGATACCGCTCAGTTCTGCTGCACATGCGACGTGCGAGAAAAATAACTGTTGTTTGAAGACGGGTTCGTCCCACATGCGCTGATCCATATGATGTAAAGGGGCGTCCACACAGGAAGCAAGTAGTGACCAGCCATCATAAAGTCAATAAAAGTCAACGAAACTGTCAAAACTTTGAAATTTGTCATAAAAAAAACGAAAGTGATGCAAAGTGCACGGGTGTTCGAGTTAAACCAAGTTCCACTTTCAAGCTATAACCAAAGATAGCCTTGATTGACAGATCCCACTAAACCCTGGGTCTCCACAACATTTTCCTTGGGGAACAACCAAATACAAGTTGAACTGTTCCACCTACATCAACACGGAAGAGCAGCTCATTACTAAATATCCCATGTGTTACCATGACACACAACAATCTGGTTTTATAAGGATAAAAACCAGAGATACAATACTTGAGTTCATGTTCCTGAAACTGTTACCATTTCCTGAATTTATTTACATACACTTAACGTGTTAACATGAACTTCCTGGTTCATGATGCACAACAGTCTCTGTTCTATATGCCGCCACCGCCACCACGGTAAGCACCTTGGTCTTACAGCCAGAAGGTCCCAGGTTCGATTCCTGGGCTCGGGGCATTCGTGTGGAGTTTTCCTGTTCTCCCCGTGTTTGCATGGGTTTCCTCCGGGTACTCCGCTTCCCCCACACAGTTCAGAAACATGCACAGTAAGCTGATTGGCAGTTCCAAATTGCCAAGTTCCAAATCACCTCCTAGGTGCGAGAGTGAATGGTTGTACGTGTGCTGGCCCTGCGATGGCCTGGCAAGTTGTTCAGGGTGTACCTCATCTTCTCCCATAGTCAGCTGAGATGGGGGCCCCCACCACCCTAATAAGCCAATTGCGCATTTTGAGTGCGCATGCGTGAAAACACATCGTTCACAGGTCACGGCTACCAAACTCATGCTCCAGTAGCTTGCTTGTCTTCGGCGCCCTACCTTTAGTCTTGAAGAATTTAACTCTAACTTTGCTTTAAGCGTTAAATCCACCAGTGGAAATACAATGCCAGGTGCGCATTGTGCTGTAGTCGGTTGTGGAAACGGACTTTATCATTTTGAACGCTGGAAAGGAAAGTATTGTGATTTGCACAAGTGCAACAAAGGGACCGGCACGTGTGTGTGCCCAGCGCCATTCACGTTGTTTACATTTCCAACAGTAAGAAATGATCCAGAGCGACGAAAAATCCGGGGAAAAAAAAAAATTGTTTTTTTTTTTTTTACAAATACTCTCGACTTCAATAGCTATTTTTTAATGTTTAATGTTTATAAGCTAAAGTAAGCTTGATAAAGGCTAGTATTCTTAAGACCTGAGTATGCCGTTGATGATTACAGACACAAAAGTACACCATAATCCCAATACAGATTTTAAGTCACGGATAATAAATTAAAAAATAAATTAATTAATTACAGAAGTCTTAAGGGATGTGGTTAAAAATGGTGAAAACTATTTTTAAGTCTAACGTAGCATTTGTTTACTTGTTGGTCGCACCCTCTAATAGCACTCGTACAGCAGAAACGAAGATATAATAACGTTACCGGTTAAGTTAATTATATTAACGCTAATATAACTAACATCATTAAGCCACTATGAAAGCTGTAAAATTTTAAACCAGCTAGGGCATGGGCCTGAAATCTTACCTTCCTTGTAATCGTTCCGAAGTCAATCAGTGATCCCTGGTCTTTTTCGAGTAAATAATCATTTATGTCCACCCACATGTGAGGAAGCCACTTCCCCACTGCCTCGGCTTCTCCTTCCCAACCATCAGGAAGAGAAATGGGGTCGGGAATTTTTTGTTCGGTCCCACAGTCAGCAAGGTTTGATAATTGAATTTTTTTAGGGTCAGCTTCTTCTTCTTTGTTAAGAATGCACGGTAATTTCTGTATATTAGCTGCATATGCAAGTGCTTCTAATTCTACCTTACATTTGTTTGGTAGCCGCGATCCTATGATGCCCTGCACGCCACGAAATGCGCAAATTGGCTTATTAGGATTAAGAGGCGCAATTTCATTCTGAAATATTTATAAGTGGGAAACATGCGAGAGGGTTACCTAGGCAACAAGAACCGATGGCACTTCAACGGCAAAGCAATTTACTTGCGTTGCATGGCGACTCGTGCTACTCAGAAGTGAAGAGATTCCCTTGTCGCTTTCTGTGTGAACGCCATTTTAGTGATCACCCTTAGGGCATAACACGCGTCAAACCGAAAAGTCAAATGTGTTCCAGTGTCAGTCCAGAGTTTCAGGATGAGATCAGCCTCAGTTTCTGTTCTCAGTATCACAGCACTAGTTAAGCTGAAGCCTGCACTTTAAACATCCCTGAGATATCAGGAATTAACGCTGCTAGGTTAAAATGATTGTTGAACCACATACCTGAAGTGCTTTATTGGCTTCCTTTATGTCCTCAATTTTCAGTTTCGACCTAATATCAAGCAAAATTAGTACAATTTGAATCAGTCATTTTCCACTGTGAGCAAAACTAAAATCAATCCAGTCGTAAATAATGGGCGAGAACTCACTCGCTGAGTTTGCAGCCCAGCTCTTCTAGTGCCTTTTCTTGTTCCTCACAAATCCCCTTCAGCTGCGTGTTCTCATCCTGCAATCTGTGAAAGTCCTAAAACAACACAACAATTTACTCTCCAGTCCCATCGGCATGAAACGAGACAGTCTCATACTTTAACGATTTTGGCGCATAAAACTACTAAATTATTAACAAATACTATTTTATGTACAAAATAATAAAAATTTCAAATATCAAATTTCCCCGTTTGTGGGACGAATAAAGGATTATCTTATACCGTATTTTCCGGACTACAAGTCGCACTTTTTTCATAGTTTGGACAGTGATGGGGGCGACTTATAGTCCGGAAAATACAGTACTATACATAGATTTGTGCTCACTGTTAGAACTGGGTACTTTACTGGCAAGGTTTAGTGACACTTTTCACCTTGGAAGGGTTTGTCTTTAAACAAACATTGTAGCCTGATGGGTGTGGACTCTTCCACTATGACTCCGCCCATACCTTTCGTGCACGAAGGCCGAGTGATTGATTTGTTCAAGAGGAACATCATGAAAATCTCATGGTATGGTGTTTATAGTCACTAAATCTCAATCCAGATGAACAGATATGGTGGACACTGGAGTGAGGACAGCATTCATCATCATCATCATCATCATCATCAAAACCAGTAATGGGAATTATAATGTTCTTCCAGAGGAATTCACCTTGTTCTGGTCAATTGTTTGTCCATTTGCCAATGGATTTCCACTGACTCTTGCCTCGGAGATGACAAGTACGCCGAAAGCAAGCCATCAACATGCGTGTGCATTCTGAGTCATGTGCTTCCACTCATTTGATCAGGTTCTTCCTTTAATTTGATTTTTTTTTTAAAGTTAAACATGAACTTGTACATGTTTGTCCTCGTTTTAACCTCAACACTGTCTACCGTTCCATTCAACACAGTGACAGTACAGAGACGGTGTTTGTTTTACCTTCTTGAGTACATTAATATGTTGTGCTTCAGCCCTCAGTTGGCTGACTGTCTCTTGTTCTCTTTCTAGGTCATTCTGTAAAGTTTGTCTCCACTCCCTCTCGATTTTCAAGTCTGTTTCCAGCTGCAACCTACAGAGGAAAAGGGGTGAGAGAGAAAAAAAAAGGGGACCATTCCCAATTAAACAGGATGTTTTTTTTTTTTTTTTTTTAAGTATTTTAAGAAATTTCTAGTATTCTCAACCGTACTCAATATAGTAAGTCAAAACATCTGACAGGCTTCATCAGAATATCAACTGCCTCTGCCAATTACTGCTAGTTTAATGGATTTATATAAAAATTCCCCCTAAAAAAAAAAAAAAAAAAAAAAAAAAAAAAAAAAAAAAAAAAAAACCCAAACTTACATCTGCTTCTCTCTCTGGGCGATCTGCTTTTGGAGGCTGTCCGCTTTGTTGGCAAAGTCCTGCTTGAATCTGCGCACTCCATCTTCGGTGCTGACCCGCTCCCTCTCCACTTCCTGCAATCTGGTGTAATTCAAACCAACTGGGTAAAACTGAGGCTCCCATCACAAGGGTAAAGGGGGTGGGAATGGGATGGAACAAATAATAATAATAATAAGAATAAAAATAAATAAAAAAAGACGGCTAAAGCTCAAGCAAGCAGGCTACCTCATGCTAGACCGCTAAAAAAAAAAAAATAATAAAAAAATAATAATAATGTTAAATGCCAGATGAAACTAATAAAAAAAAAAAAAAAAAAAAAGAAGCTAACGTGAAATCTGATAAGAAGTTATGTGATGTTCACTAAAGCAGTCGGATACTCGCTGTGATTGTGGGACTGGGACTCATTCATTTGCCAAACTTCATAACCCTATTAGAAATCACATGGCGGCTGGAGCTTATTTGTGAAGGCAGGATATACCCTGAACAACTCGCCAGACCACCACAGGACCAATATACACACACACACACACAAAAAAAAAAAAAACCCATTCACACTCACACCCTGGGTCAATTTGAAACAGCCAATTATCCAAATCTCTTTTGACTGTGGGAGGAAACTGGAATAACTGGATGGAACCCACACAAGCAGAGGGAGAACATGCAAACTCCACACAGAAACAAACCACCACTACCACTACACCACCATGCCTCCTAAAGTGGGATCAGCATTCCAAAAATACACATCAAATAATCCACTAAATATATTTTAAAATGTCAAATTTATTGATGCTCTGGATAAAAGACAAGATTAAACGGCATTTTGCCTTGAAATTTGTACATTAGTACACTTGTGCCACGAGAACAAACTTGTATGTTTAATTACTCAATTGGAAAAACCAAGAACCATTAAATTACAAACTAAAAGAAATGCCACTATAGAGAAGCAAAACCTGTTACTTTCACAATATTTATTCCGCCAAATGGTTTGTTTTACAAAGTTTTACAGAAAAAAAAAAGTTTTTGAACGTCTTAATTTCAGAACGAAATGTCTTTAACAAGTTTGTACTGATGCTCCGTATCTGTACTCGCACATTTTACAAACGACATGGCAAGAGTTCGTGTCTGACTGAGCAGATCTTTATCACTAGTATTGTTCAATACAGACAATGTGAAGAGACGAAAAAAAGAGGTGTAAAATGAGTTGAAATAGGGCAGTGGATGAGAAAAAAGAAACAAACAGAAAAGGGAAGAACAAAAAGGGAAAGAGGATGTAAACATCAGTGAATTTCCATGTCATCCAAAGCTCTGAAAAATCGTTAAGCAATGCATTTTTTAAATAAGCACAACCAAGATGGTGATAAATTAATGAAGAAAAGGGAAAGATGGTGCATATACACATGTGTGTGTGTGTGTGTGTGTGTGTCTGCAAGTGTATGCTCTGACAACATTACGGCACACAACACAAGAACACTAAGGCATGAGTGGCTACATGGAGGAAAGAACTTCACTACTAACATGGAAAACACAACAGGCTGAAACAACGTGTATGACAAGCAAAGCCTCTAATCAGGTGCAGTTAGACTTACACTGACCTTAGTCAACATTAGCCTTTCACACACATCCAGAGGTGCAATGTACTTTTTTACTTCATTAAAATGTATAATTTTAACACGAGTAGAAGGGCCGGGTGATTTTTTCTTTCCGCTCTTCCGTAATGCAATTAAAGCTCAGCACCATAACCTGCTAAAGCTCAGCACCATAACCTGCTAATTTCAGGATGGTAAAAAAGTGAATATCAAATTCTGACAATCGAGGTCTCTCCAAAGTGGACACCCACAGCTTTTTTGGAGCTAAAATAAATATGACTTAATCGCATTACAGGGATCCCTCACTTTTGGCGGTTAATGTGGGGCCGAGACCGGACACGAACACCGAATTTCCACGAAGTAGGATCGACCCCCCAGACTGACGTATACGTACATCAGTATATATAATATCAATAAATACATATTCAACACTATAAATGCTAATAACAACAATTAACCATTCAAAAACAACGCATAAGATGTAAATAAAATATAAATATTAAGTAATAATATGTAAATAAAATATAAATAATATAAAATACATGTGTGTAATTGTACATAGATGTAAATAAAGTGTAAGAAATGTGT
>JAQNCB010000028.1:23511353-23524684 GCA_030068295.1 Euristhmus nudiceps | reverse complement strand
AGGTACACTGTCTCTTTAAGAGTCTCAAGCGGGAAAGTTCATGGGTTGCACTTGAGCGGTGCTGAGAGAGAAGAAGGGGGTGCCTCTGCGGGCGGAGCGGGCTTTCACCGACCTACCTACCCAAAGTTATTCTGCAATGTTACCGGAAACAAAGGTTTTTTTTTTGCCTAATATGAATTAGGAACTCCTTAAATCACATTCATCATTTTAACACTAACACATACGTGAATAATCCTAATCAAAATGTATCAATCTCTGAACAAAATAGCGATCGCCTATTGTTATTAACACAAGTTTAAGGGATGGTTATGAGGCTGGAATTAACTTTTTTTTTTTTGTTTATTTTTCATAGTAACCTTTCTCCTGATGACGCACTAGAACAGACATTTTATACAAGTATTGTATTGATCCACAGGAGACATGGAGCTGATGTGTCGTATATCAGAGCTGGTACATTTCAATATTATCATCACTTCGATTACTTGTGCTTTAATTTAAGTACTCAAAACAGATTATAAGGGCAGCACATTGGAGTCATGGCACATTGGAGCACTTCTGCCTCACAGCAAGGACGTCGCGGGTTCGGGTCTCAGGTCCGGCAAGGGCGTTTCTGTGTGCACTTTGCATGTTGTCCATGCGCTCGCTTGCGTTGCCTTTTACAGTCCAAATCCGTGAACATTGCTACGTCTGGCTGTTCCAAATTTCCCCCAAGTGTGATTGGTTGTGTGATGACCGTATGACGTTCTACCAGTATCGGCTGAGATAAGCTCTAGCTTCCTCACAAACCATACCAGGATTAACCAGGTGAGTTTGTGGCAGATTAAAAATGTTACCTGGATTTGTGAAATCATCCTGAGACTGATATTGACTTATTGCACTCTGAAAAGATCTGGCAACCCTGCCTATGCAAGGAATGCAACCCTAAGCCTAATTGATCCAGAAAGGCCTCTTCTGACATGACTGTTCAGCATTTTGAGAGGTCGGAGCCTGCTGTTTGTTCCTTTATAATGGGCTTCAAGCTGATAGACACAAGTCCACACTCAGTTTTGTAAGATTCTTAAATTATTCAGACCTGACAAGCATGTTTATCACACAGCTACCTACACACACACACAGAGCACATAATTTCTACAACTTACTACACACTGCCAGCTTTATCGCCACACACTTTATTATTATTTATAATCACTATCTCGGCGTGTGGCTAGCTAGCTAGCCTGCTAACACTGCTTTGCTTGTATCAGTTAGCAATTATGCTAAGCTAGTCTACTGCTGTTAGCTTTCACACTACAGTTTAATTACATTTCGCATTCGTCTGTATGGCTGCTTGTATTAAAAACACAAACAAAAGCTTTTAAAAAGGACACACATATTTCACATAATTGCCCTGTTTGTGTACAGTAACATTGCCCATCTCTGTAACATGAACGCAGAGATCCACACCCATTCACAGCAACGCTACGGCCGAATCCCAAACGACCGCCTAGTGAACACACAGCGCGAGGAAGTTATGACGTAAACTCCCCTACGTAGTGCACTGATACAGGGAGCATGGAGGTATTTGGGGTTGATCCAGTCCGCACTTCCTTGGTTGGCCTTGTTTTGAACAGCTAAGTGCCTAACGCTACTTTCTCATCGGTAAACACAACCCAGAGATTTTTTTTCCCCTCACCTGCTGTCTGATTCACTACACATTTAAGCAAGACCCCAGTGATTTCATATTTGTTCAAATACAGCTACGGCATTGCACTGATTCAAATCCTTACCATTTCAGCAGGTCAGGTTTATCTTCTTCCAGTCTCAATGAGAGCTTGGCAGTCACTTCA
Source organism: Euristhmus nudiceps (assembly GCA_030068295.1). Classification (NCBI taxonomy): domain Eukaryota; kingdom Metazoa; phylum Chordata; class Actinopteri; order Siluriformes; family Plotosidae; genus Euristhmus; species Euristhmus nudiceps. Next base: position 23,522,858 of record JAQNCB010000028.1, on the reverse strand, counting down.
GCACCAGCGCTCCCGTGTGTGAACTTGGGAACATTGGGAATGTAAAATTGGAGGTTTTTCAAAACAAAAGTCCTCCTTTGATTTTGGGATTTGAGCAGCAATATCTCATGTATCACAATACATGCTTTTATTTTTAATTGTTACTTTCTGGACTTTTATTTTTGAATATATCCCCAAATGTATTTAGAGTACTTTTATTTATTTTAAAACTTCACCTTTTGCTCTTTATGCAGATTTTTATAAACTCTTTGTCACTTTGTTGGTGTTGCTGTATACAGTTGACTCCAAGTCCAACACCTCTGTGATTCGTCATCAGAATCACATGAAACCTGGCAGACTTGTCCATGTGGACAATAGCTAAAATTTAATTCATTCATTCATTCATTTTCTAAACTGCTTAATCCTAATTATAGTCGCGGGGAGGCTGACGCCCATCTCAGCCGACTCTGAGCAAGGGCAGGTACACCCTGCCCAGCTTGCCAGGCCATTGCAGGGCCGACACGCATACAACCATTCACACACACGCACACTCACGCCTAAGGGAGATCTGGAACAGCCAATTAGCCTATTGTGCATGTTTTTGCGCTGTAGGAGGAAACCAGAGAACCCAGAGGAAACCCATACAAGCACGGGGAGAACATAAAAACTCCACACAGAAACACCCAGGCTGGGAATCAAACCCAGGTCTTCTTACTGTGAGGCGAACGTGCGAACCACTACACCACTGTGCCGCCCCTAAAACTTCATGTAGAACCTAATAATAATAATAATAATAATAACAATACATTTTATTTAAAAGTGCCTTTCAAAACATCCAAGAAAACTATACAGTAAAACGCAAATATTAAAAACAAAATCAAGAAAATAAAACATAGGATAATATTGGAAAGGTGTGTGTGTGTGACTAGGTGGCGTAGGATTGTCTGAACAGGTGAGTTTTGAGTCTGGATTTGAAGAGTGGCAGAGAACTCATGGTATGGAGGTCAGGAGGGAGAGAGTTCCAGAGCTGGGGAGCAGAGTGACTGAACGCTTTACTCCCCATGGTGACGAGGCGAACGGGGGGGATGGAGAGCTGGAGAGTGGAAGAGGAGCGCAGTGAGCGAGCAGGAGTGGCGATGTGAAGGAGGATAATTAAATTTGGCAACATCATATATACTACATGACAATGCCAACGATTCTGTGTGGTCAGGTTTTTGACTTTTCGACCCGGTCATACAAGTCCGACTCAAGTTACTACTGACTGGAATCACATGAATCTCTGCAGGCTTATTCCAACCTGATGAACAATTCTAATATTCGACAGTATTTGTATTTGATCATTGGGTCCAGAAAAAATCCACCATGAACAAAAAACCAAAAGGGTTTAAGCTTCGGAGAAATTTTAAGAAATGTTAACCTATAAATAGTTTACGTCAAAATTTTGTTTCGTCCCTGACACACTTATTTTAGAATCTCTTACCACAGATATAATTAATCTAACCAAAATCAAACTAATGCTGCAAATCTACAGGAAAACATGAACTCTATGATAAAACCTAGGTATTACATTTATTTACACTGTCACAGGGGATGTATTTCTCAAAAATACAAAAAATAAAGTGGAATACTGTGGTATGCCCCGATTTTTAATTCACAAACCAGAAGTTGAATTATTGGCATTCCCAAATATATAGCTGGGTTCCAAAGACAAATTTGGAAATTTTATCTAATTTAATCCTCATATTCATATATATATATATATATATATATACAGGGTGATTAAAAAAGAATGAAAAATAGCAAAAAATAAAACTTATAATACAAGTATTCTACTAACAGTCAAGTTTATTTCACATGTTACAAGTGCTCACTATGGGGGGGGGGGGGGGGGGGGGGGGGGGGGCCCCCCCCCCCCCCCTTTCAGCACGAACAACACCAATACAATATGAGAATTCTTCCCAAACACGTTGAAGCAGATCAGGATCAATTGAATTGATCGCTGTTGTTATTCGATGTATATTTATGTGAAATAAAACTTGACTGTTAGTAGTAGATTACTTGTAGTAGTTGTACTGTGAGTAGTAGAATACTTCTATTTTTCCTTCATAAAATATTTAATCATGAAATAGGGTCATTCTTTTGTATCACTATATATATATATATATATATATACATACAGTCTAACCTCGCTCGACCGGACCCCGATCGTACGGACTTCGGATTATCCAGACTAAGTGCGCCCGTCCAGTCAAAATCCCCTTCAGTCCGCTCAATCGGTTATAATGAGTTCAGTAGGTGTCATACTAGACTTTGTCCACTAGATGTCTTGAGCGTGCCAGTGCTTACAACCCAACTGTAGCAGAAGAAGAGCAGCGTGGAGCGCTATCTGTGCTGCGTGATCATGAGTGTGTGCGGTGTTCAGATAATGTCCGCCACCGATAAGCTTGCTCACCACATGGGAATAAACTGTAAAGGCTTCAACAGGTTGGTTGTGGTGGTTTAGAAATCATCACGGTATATGTAATGAGGTGGAGCAACTAGCGCGTGTTGCTAATGACGGTGCTGTTGAGCTTTTCAGGTGCCAGATAAATGAATTACTGTATAATGTATTACAATATGTATTACATGTAGTTACTGTACAGGTACAATATAAATTTATTATCTGGGTGTTTAATGTTAGTTCTACTGTGCTTTTACAGAACTTTGAGGTGATTTTACTAGTATTCAGTATGGGGAATATACCCCCCTCACGTCACTCCACCGGACTAATCACTAATCCGGACACCTACCCTAACCCCCGTCTCAGCAGTCTGTACGAGCGAGGTTTAACTGTGTATGTATGTATGTGTGTATATATATATATATATATTCATTCATTCATTTTCCAAAAGCACTGATAACTGTTGACAGTGGGGCTTGAACCCCCAACCCTGGGATCAGCAATCCAGCACTTTACCACCAGGCCACCGCTGCCGCTTTTATATATATATATATATATATATATATATACGCACAGATATAAAATGCCATGAAATCAATTTCTAGTACTATAGTAGTAGTCAATCATTTGTTAGCTGAAAGGTAAGAATATGATTATGCCATGTCACCTCATTTTCTGAATCACTTTGTACATTATTCAGGTATAGTGGAGGCTGAGGGCTACCTCAGGTAACTCTGGGTAAAGGTGGGGTACACCTTGAACAGCTCACCGGACCAGTATTGGCGCAGCACACGCAAACCCACACATCACCCACACATTCACACCTCGGGGCAATCTGGAACAGCCAACAAGCCTAATGTGCATGTCTATGGACTGTGGAAGGAAACCAGAATACTCAGAGGACACCACACAAACACAGGAAGAACATAAAAGCTCAGAAATGTTCTTGCCAAACCCTGGAATAGCACCCCAGATCTTCTCGCTGCAAGGTAGATGTGCTAACCACTACACCACCATGCCACCCTAAAAAGTATCACACACTTTCATAAAATTTATAAAACATGTACATTGGGTCGTCACGGGGGAAGCACTTCTACCTCACAGCAAGAAGGTCCTGGGTTTGAGTCTCGGGCTTTGGGGTTTCTGTGTGGAGTTTGAATATTCTACCCATGCTTGTATGGGTGTTCTAAAGGTACTGGCTGTTCCAAATTACCCCTAGATGTGAGTGCTAATGGTTGTGTGTGTGGCCCTGTGATGGTCTGTTGAGCTTTTTGGGTGTACTCCACCTTGGCCCAGTATCATCTGAGGTACGTACCAACCTCTCCTTGACCCTAGCAGGTTTAAACGGTTCGATGAAATAAGTGAGTGAGATGACTGTGTATATACAGTGATCCCTCGCTATATCACGCTTCAGGTTCTGCGGCTTCAGTGCATAGCGGATTTTAAAAGAATATTCATACAAAATAAAAGTAAGCAAATATGGGAAAAAAAGTTCATGAAAACGCCACATGGGGTCGCGACTGACTCGGATTCGGTGGGAAATTCATCTCGACCAATCAGCTTGCGAGATTTCAGAGGCCGCATCCCAAACAAAGTCAGTAGTGATCTAGCGGCCTTTCCCCTCACTCTTTCACTATTGAATAGAGAAATAGTTCAGGGAAAGGCGTCAAGCTCACTACTGACTCCGGTTTGGGACTCTGAAATAACAGCATTCGTGTGGCAGAAAAGGCATTTCTTACACTTTATTTACATCCATGTACAATTACACGTATATATTTTATATTATTTATGTTTTATTTACATCTTGTGCGTTGTTTTTGAATGTTTAATTGTTATTATAAGCATCTATAGTGTTAAATATGTATTTATTGATATTATATACACATATACATGTACGTATATGTCAGTCAGGGGGGGTCGATCCTACTTCGCTGAAATTTGGTCTTCGCGGGGGGGTCTCGACCCCACATTAACTGGGAAAAGTGAGGGATCCCTGTATTGTTATCGTTTACTCTTTATAAGCATCAGTATCTCATCGCTAATCATACCAGCAACATTATTGGACTAATTCTACTTATTTCAGCACCACATATACACTACCGTGACATCCGAACTGTTGTTTTTGATGATGCTTGATTTTCACTGATGAACAGATCATGTGGAGTGGGATAAACTGTCTATTCCACCGGATCAGGAAGCGTCCAGACTAATAAAGTTTATTTACTATACTGTACTGACAGTAGCTGGAACTAAAGGTAATTTTGCCTTTGAATACTTTTCTGAAAATCTGTGAATTTATTGTGCATTAAACATACAAACATTTCAGTCATGAACAGTCAAGAAAACCATCAATTCTTCATAGCAAAGGACGAACAGAAAGTGTAATACTTATCTGTCTTCTGTATCGTGGTTTGTGTGTCAAAAACGAAAAAAGGCAAACAGCTTTCTCTTAGTGACAAGAAACAGGTCATGAGAAATTACTGTCAGAGGAAGTACGCTAGAGATACTCAGCACAAAAGTGTGATAACACTTCTCTCAAAAAATAAAAAATAACACTCAGGAAGTCTTCAAGAACAAGTAGTGAGTGGTGTTTGTGTCACTAAAGTAGTATAGTAAGGGAATCTTCAGGTTGGATTTTCCTCTCTAGCAGTGCAAAAAAAAAATAAAAAATAAAAAAGGTCATGTGAAGAACGGAAATTATTTTATTCCAGACACCTACTAAAAACGGGTCACAGATATAAAAAAAAGACCTACTTTGCAAAAGCCTCGTTTCACTAGAAAAGAAAAGAAACAAAGTGCACACTGTTGCACGAGAAGAACTTTACAGTTGCTCTGTGAGCTATAGTGGGAAATTAAAAACTACTTCATAAAAAAAAAAAAAAAAGTCACATGACGGGATATAAAAGTATCAGTAAGGAAGGAAAAAAAAGACACTCTTTTCCTTGGACTTTTTTTAATTGAAAAATAAAATGCAGTGGAATAAATCCTCATGAGAGGCAAATACTAAAAGTGTGCTGATGGATTTCATGCACCTGCTACTGATTACAAGTGAAGAATAATGATAGTGCATTACAAATATATCAACAAATCATTAGGAAAATATGTTTAGAGCAATTGCACAGGATTGGCTTCCCTTAATTTTCAAGGATAAACAGCATTTATAAAGAATAAAAAAAAACACAAACAAAATTGCCAGAAAGTAATAAAGCATTTATATTAAAGAAAATGAAATTCCAGTTTATACTAGGCTTAACTCTGAATATAAATATGCCATATTGTGACGAAGTACATAAAACTTCTCATGCTATATATTATATTATATTATATTATATTATATTATATTATATTATATTATATTATATTATATTATATAAAGTGATTTATTAACTCTCATAAAATAATATCTTCAGGGGAATTAAAGAATTAATATTTACGGAGTGGATTGAAGTATTTGGACTCACATGTCCCGTTTCAACATGCAGCACATTCCATATTATAATTCAGGACGAAATGAACATGTGCTCATATTAAAAGTTTAAGAAATAGAAAAACAAAACAATTACAGCATTTTAGGGGCTTGAACGCGTCTTATCCTGAGAGTCCTTATAAGACTGAAATGATATTAAATGGCAGGTTTGCGCTCATTCGATGATATTATCCTTAAGCAGATCCTCAGCGGAGAGCTTGGGTTTCACAGGCTCCCCGGAGGCGATATAGTTGGAGTAATCGACCTCATCACTGCTTCCTTCCTCTTCATGGAGGATCTGCTGGAGCAGCTCTTCTGGACCACTGTCACGCTGTTTCCGGCTAATATAAGGTAAAGTAAGGAAGTCACCAGAGCCATCTCCAGACTCGCCTGCTTCAGAGCTTTCTTCACTGCTCTTGGAAGGACTACATAAAAAATAAAAAAAAGCACAGTGTCAGGCCAAGCCAACATCCTGTTGGGCTTCCGGTCCCCCCCCCACAAGAAGCCAGGAATGTTCCTTTACCAACCCTCCATTTTGTGTACTTTGATCAAAACAACAAACCCTTAAAGACTGTATTAATGGCTGTTAAATCAATCACTGAACTAAATAAAAATACAGCTGAATATTTCATGAGACAGTCAAAACCAGGACGGGAAAATAGAACGAAAAAAACATGGCGCTAAAATGTGGTGAAAGGGGATAAAAATTCTCAAAATATGTCTTTACTGAACCCATCAGGACGCCGGGACAGAAAGAGCGTTTCTTTTTTAAAGGCTGTTGGACTGCGGAATATTTGATGCCTGTGATGCAGGAACACAGGAAGTGGTTTTATGTCGTGGGTGCTGGAATCTTAAACAGCTGACGCACGTTATACCGTCAACCTCCAATGATATGAAGTTAACAAACAAAACATTGAATAAATACAGTCTCTTTCTAAAATTCAAAAGGTTAGTTTAGTTCTTTATTTGTGTATCTGCTCATGAGCATTTTTGCAGCTGCAGTTAAAGGAGCCCTGACAGACACGTCTGTGTGCTTGCAACGATGACGAATATTTTTCCACATGGTATAACAGTGGTGTCTATTTCTGAAATATCAGCACCATGTTCTTGATGGTTTTTAGTAGCTACACCTTTTATTAAAGTGTAACTACTTGTAATCGTAAAAAGAAATTAACCTTTACAGAATGTTCATGTTTACTTGTTTATTCTAAGATTATGCAAATCAACCACAAAGATTTTTATCTGGTTCACATCCGTAAGACCTTAGCACCTTTTATGGAAGAAAAAAAAACCTAACTGTTTTTTTTCTTTAATTACACTGAATAAAAAATCTTAGACTAAATATTCTAATGTTAAAAGGACTGAGTGCTATGCTATACTTGCATGATTACATGACAATACAGTGGAACCTCGAGATACGAAATTAATCCGTTCCGGAGTAGCTTTTGTATCATGATTTTTTCGTAGAATGAATCGTGTTTTACATGTAAATCGCCGAATTCGTTCCAAGCTCTACAAAAACACTACATTAAATTTCATAATAAGGGTAAAACCAGAATGAAATAAGAGCAAATACATTTGAACCATTCAGTATACCGAACCTAACCGTTACTACCTGTAAACGAAGTAGATAAAACATCGAGTGAGGTAATGTCCGAAAGTGAAAGTGGCGAGGAGGAGGGCAAAGAAAATAATAAAAATGGCAGAACATAAATGGAAGGAAACATTAAACTTGCTTCTAATTTCCATCGGATTCTTCTTCTTCTTGTCCTTTTTTTTGGCAGTTGACAAACCAACTTAAGGTGTATTATCGACACCACCTGGACTGGAGTGTGGATCTTGATCAACCGGAGAGCAGGATCAGGGTAATGACACTGATGGGAAATTGTGTTCCGTTTCTTTCGTATGCTGAATAATTTTTTCGTAAAACGAAGCGAAAAAACCTTTGCATATCGTTTCTTAAAATGAAATTTTCGTGTACTGAAGCTTTTGTATTTCGATGTTCCACTGTACTAATGAATTTCAGATAATACCTGCATAAAACTATTTGCAAGGACGACACACTCATATTCCACAATTTTTTAAATCTCTTTCTTTCTTACAGAAACACAACTGTCAGAATTGTCACAATTTACACCTTACAGCTCAGTGTTCCGTGTTGATTCATACTGATAGCCGTATCAATAAAATTTGCATTAATGAGTACGGAGAAATTTCTGCTGAAACTAATCAATGGTTTCATGATCATCAGCAGCGAACACTGTTGTTGAGTGTTAACTGGAAATCACTCTGGAGGAAGTCGCTTAATGGGCTAGGTTTGTCTTCCTGCCTTTACAATGTTGAAGTTTTTTTAGTTTCCAAACCACAAATATTTGATGTTTAAGTGCTCCATAATACTGCGCTGATATCCAGTAAAACTTCTCTACAGTTGTAAAGCTCTATAGCGTAATTTTTTTAATCTATCAGTCTCATGTTGTCAGTGACAGGAAACCCAGTGCACACAGAGATGGAAATTTTCGCACTTAAACCACTGAGCAACCATAAACACAACACAAAATTTTTTTTTGCAAAGTTCTGCACAAGGTTTTGTCCATTTCCAACACGTGAAATAGAGAAATGTGATGGCTCATTATATGCTTTATACAGGAAACTATTGGCTGGTTAATCTTAAAGTAAAGTCATTGTTTTTTTGTGAAAATATGTCATAACTTCTTACACTCACACGATCTTGTTAGGATGTGATGCAACATCTCATGGGCAACTTATTTCCTGGAAAAAAATATCGAAATCAAGAAACTGACTACTCACATGTCGATTTCTACAGATTTTTGTTTAGGCAGATCAAACCATGGGCCCTGCTGTTCGAGACAGTTTGGATTTTTGCCGTCCGGTTTACACTTCAGCCACATGTACCTGCCTTTTCTTGGGGCTCCTAAAAACAGACAAACAACAACATCAATAACAATAATAACAACAACAACAATAGCACTGCGATGGCCTCGCGAGCTGTCTGGGGTGTACTCTGCCCTCGCCCAGAGTCGGCTGAGATGGGCGCCGACCTCCTCGCGACCCTAATTAGGATTAAGCCGTTCAGAAAATGAATGAATCAATAATAATAGTGGGCCGACACAATGGCATAGTGGTAATCATGTCTGCCTCACAGCAGAAAGTCAGTCCTGGGTTCAATTCCAGGGATTGGGCGTTTCTGTGTGGACTTTGTTCTCTCTGTGCTTGTATGGGTTTCCTCCATGGAATTCCGGTTTCCTCTCACAGTCCAAAGATAGGCACATTAGGCTAATCGTTCCAAATTCACCATAGGTGTGAGCGAAAGTGTGAATGGCTGTGTGTGTGTGTGTGAGTGTGAGTGCTGCCCTGCAATGGGCCAGTGAGCTGTTCAGGATGTACCCTGCCTTCAACCAGTGTCGGCTGAGATGGGCACCAGAGTCCCCACAACTCTAGTTAACTCTACTAAACAGTTCAGCAAAAGAGACAAGATAATAGTAGAGGCTATAATAATAATAATAATAATAATAATAATAATAATAATAATAATAATAATAAAAAAGAGACAAGATAATAATAGAGGCTATAATAATAATAATAATAATAATAATAATAATAATAATAATAATAATAATAATAACAACAACAATAATAATAATAACAACAACATTAATAAAAAGAGACAAGATAATAATAGAGGCTATAATAATACTGATAGTAATAACAATAATAGTAATAATACTAACAGTAATAACAACAATAACAACATTAATAAAAAGGGGCAAGATAGAGGCTATAATAATAATAATAATAATAATAATAATAATAATAATAATAATAATAATCCCAAAATGACCAACAATTTTGATACCAAAAGCAATTTCTGTTTCTTTCTTCCTGTATTTTTTTAAACACTAAGGTAAATATATGAATCTTTGTGTGGTGGCTGTGAATAAACTATAAAAGAGGAGTAGTTAAATTCTGTAACACATTAAATAATAAGATTCAATGCTACAGAAAGAGAGAGAGGTGAAAGAAGAGAGAGAGAGAGAGAGAGAGAGAGAGAGAGAGAGAGAGAGAGAGAGATGGTTAAAGATGGATGTAAAAACAAAACTACTTATTTTGCAGAGTTGGTATGAAATGCCACGTAAATACAAAACAAAAATATATAATATGGACAGTTTTATAACAGGTAAAGGATAAACTTCTGTCAGAAAAGGTGAAGTGATGTGAGCGTTGCGTTAGAGGGATGAAATAAGGGGGTTATGAAAGTCGAGCTGGGCAATAAATCTGAAGTAAAGAGGGAAGCGTCACCAAACTTCACTTACACTTTAATACTAAAACACAGGGAGGATTTTAGTCTCCTGTTCCGTTTTAGGGGCTTTTTTTGGCTCAAATATGTTCTTTCGTTTTCTTACAAACCCGAAAATACCACACCTGTATCCATTTCCCCGAGTTTTATAGTCATTTATAAATTATTTATTATTAGGAAGTAGCCCAGTGAGAGCTTATATGCTACATCATCATTTAATAACTTAATTTACACTTTTTAACAAACCAAAAAATCCTCTAAATAATATAAAAACAACAGAAAACACACTTACCAAATACATCATCCGATAAAAGGAAGATGAGGATGAGTGTTAATAAAGTCAAGCTGTTGTAAAATCTCATCGTTACAGCTTTTTTTTTACCGTTTCTTTCCTAGAATTAAACACCCAACCGAATAAAAGCGCGTGAAGCTGTTCTGGAAAGCGCCGTAGGAAAGTCACATATTTATAAACTGACAGGAAGCCCCGCCCACATGTGCGTCATTACCCGACAGCGTCTGTACGTAGCATACTGATGTGTACATGAAGGGTGAGGGTTGATACAAATCTACTGCCTGTTCTATCACGCAAACCGACCCTATATTCGACATGGGCAGATTTTTGTGGACACCTGACCATCAGATCTACAGAACACGTGGGTTTTGGTTAAACTTGCCACAAAAGGTGGATGAAGAGTTTCTACAGGATGCCTTTGTATGTGGTGACATTATGATTTTCCTTTACTGGAACTAAGAAGTCCAAACATGTTCCAGCATGACAAAGTGCATATACAAAGCAAGCACCTTGAAGACAGTCGCCAAAGTTGGGAAAGAGGGAAAGAACTCATGTGGCCTGCAAAATCAACCACGCTGATCACCTTTGGGATGAACTGAAAGACTGACTGCATGCTCAGCCTCCTGACCAAACACCAGTACCTTAAAGCCTGGCTTCCAAAAGTTATAAACAAACAAAAACATAACTGCGAATATTTTGTTTCCACTGAGTGAGTATGTTTGATGTAATCTGGATGTTCTCCTCTCCTAAAAAGTCTTTAGGATCTCTGAGGCTACTTGGAGTGGGATTTTACCTGAATCCAGCACAGTAGCCATGATATAGTTCAGTGGAGATCAAAAGATGTGCATTCAAAAACACAGGGATCCCTCACTTTTTTGTGGTTAATGGGGGTCGAGACCCAACGCGAACACCGAATTTCCGCGAAGTAGGATTGACCCCCCCCCGACTGACGTATACGTACATGTGTATATAATATCAATAAATACATATTCAACACTATAAATGCTTATAAT
>JAQNCB010000028.1:23481646-23492168 GCA_030068295.1 Euristhmus nudiceps | reverse complement strand
CATGTGATTCACAGCCATTGTGTGCCTTCATGGTGAATCAAGAACATGAGTTTCAGTTTACACTTAATAAATAAATACAAATAATCTCCCGTTTATTGATATGTCAAAAGGGTCGAGGGTCGCGCAATCTCTGATTGTCTTGTTTGTTGTTGTTTTAATATATTCCTTGCAATAACTGCATCAGACTGTTTCATTGTTCTTCTATGCTGACATTCCAAGCATATACTGCTCTATTTTTAGTTGTTTGTTTTAGTGATTTCCTCCTTCAATATGCTCATCAGGAAGCAAAATGTCCGTGCAGTTGAGTTAAGGCCTGATGACTGACCTGACCAGTCTAAAAACCTTTGATTTGTATTATGTTAGCAGCATGTTCCTCCCAATTAGACTGGATACATTTCTCTGTAAATTGGTAGACAGAATGTTTCTCGACTCCTGAATTCATTCTGCTGATATAATAACGAGTGACATCATCAGTAAACACCTTCCAGATGATGCCAAGCAAGCCCAAGACATGATACTATCTCCAAAACGCCCCACTGGTGCTCTCAGGTGTTTTGGATCATGTGAAGATCCGATCCCTCTCCATACTTTGACCTTTCCATCCCTTCAGATGTTGTTAATCTTGGATCCTGAATATTTTTGGCTCATGTCTGTCAATCCGGCCTTCACATTCTTACTGGTTTGCATCTTATGGTATGACCTTCACATTTCTTCTTTCAAAGTTTTTTCCAGTGGTGGACTGTGATACCTTCACACCTGCCCAGTGAAGGTTGTTGTTCATTCCACCGTTTACTGTTTCTCTTGAGTTCTCACAAAGTCCGTCATCAACTACTGATGTTTTCTTTGGTCAGTTGGTTAGGTGTCTGGTCGTTAGTACACCAGTGGGTTTGTTCTTTTTGAGGAACATAGCCTTTTGGCTTTCATGTTGGTTTAAATATTGTAGCAGTCTTTACAGACAAAACTTAAACTAAGATTAGACACATTGAGCTATAAATTGTTTAAACAATCAACCAAACAGAGCACATCTGGGCAGCAGTAAACACTTTCCTGTCCCGTCTCAGTAGGTTGGTTCATTTGGGGGTTGGGGGGTGGGATCAAGGTACCAATTTTCCCAAGTTGTTGTCTGAAGTCTCCAGTTCAAAGTCTGAAGCCTTGATTAGATGACTGGATGGTCAGGTGGGCATGATTTGGGTTGGAGTGAACATATTCAGGAAGGTAGCTCTCCAGGAGCAGGATTGAGCACCCCTGATCTACATTATCTCGGGAAAGGAAACCCAAAAATATATAATCTTGTATTTGTTGAACAAAAACCCAAATATTTTTAGTGTATAGTAAAAACAAAAAGACCTGTCTGGCCTTGTCCTTTTAATTCCTTTTGAAGGGACTGTGAACTGTAGATAAACTGCTACATGTAAGCGCTGTTTGAAAAGATAACCCTTGTTTTATGGACTATTCCTCATATTAGATTCTCACTCTTTAGGTATAATTTGGAGTGGCCAGATGAAGGCTTGTTTGGGTACAGATTCAGATAAGAACCTGTGTCATGTCAGGCAGAAAAAACAAAGAGCAAGACCATCATTTTCTCTGGAAGGGTGAAATAGACTGCATTACATCATGATTCTAAAGTAGATGGAAATTATGAATCAGCAGTCTCATTTCTGGTCTTCTCTTGTACGTACGGCACCTGAAGCTATTGGGATTTCTGTCTCTGATAGTTTGTTGGCACATTCAGAAAGCAAAGGTTTCGGGGGTTTCCACTGTCCCATATTTTCTACTTGATCTTTTGAAAGGGTAGCAGTTTATGTACTTGTTGAAATGTTTGAAAAAGAAACTTTATAATGAATTTATTGTAATAAACACATTTTCTTCAGATAATTGGACTTGCATGCTATTGTAAATCCCACTCATTATTATAAAGTTCGGCATGCATTATTGTTTATGTGTTTTTTTTTGTTTGTTTTTTTAAACACAAAGCAACATTAACATTAAATTTAAATTATAAATTTGGGTTTAAAAAAAAAAAAAAAAAAAAAAAAAAAAAAAGTGCTGGGGTGGTGTCATTGGTAGTATGATCTTTTTTTCAAGCTTTCGGTGCATATTTTTAATTAAACCATGAATTACAAAGCTAGTTAAGTGTATGGAGGTCGGATTGTTTGGAACATAAATATAGGCTTTCTCAAGATATCATGAGTGAAGGGCGGCACACATGAGGCTGCAGTACACTTGTTCTTTGACCTATGGCGGCCGAAGCTTAAGTATTTCATCCTGGAGTCAAGTTGAGCATCTGTGCAAAGTTTGATGAAAATCAATCGAGGAGTTCTTGAGATATCATGTTTGAATAGCTGGACAGATAAACGGATGGACAACCTGAAAATACATTGATAGCGGAGTCATAAATATATTACATTTTCTAAAGCACTGCTAACCAAAAAACAGGAGCTGGTGTTATTCACTGCTCTTTAAAGAAGCAATGATGAAACTAAACTGTATGTGATGGACTAACTGGTGTGGAGACAGTTCCCTTTTCTAGTATTAGTCTTTTACAAGTTTAAGAGGGCCAAAATCAACATTCCAAGACACTGAATCGTATCTGAATCAATTAAAGCCACAGGCCACGTCATGCCTTCTTGAGGTATACAGAGAATAATGCAATATCCTACGGAAATTATGCAGAACTGGGCAAAAATAAAAGTACAGCTCCACATCACACTTACACACCTCAGTAAAATAAAAAGTCTAGTTACATATCAATTACAAATATTTATTATTCATACTCATTCATATTCATTCATATTTATAAGTAAAGAATTTGAATCTATTAACATACAAAGTACACAAAATTAAAAAGAAAGAAAGAAACCCCCCCCAAAACAAAACCCCAACAGGTGGATTCCATAATAAGAACAAAATCGATGATCCTTTATACACACACAAGTACCTGATGAGCCATTTTGGTACTTTCCAGAGATAATGAGTTGTGCAGGCAGCTGGGTCTGTATTCTTCGAGGGATAACAAGTCAGAAATCCCAAACAACATATAATTCCTTAACAACTAGTAAGATTACACAGCACCTTAATAACAGAGACCTCTCGGAGCATGTCTGCTGTGAAGAAATAAACATCTTAAACACTGTGTAATAGTCTCCAGTCTACAGAAGGAAAATTATCAGTTAGAAATGAGCCGGAGACAGAAGCGGAGCTCCCCCATTAGTCATCCTGCAGGTACAACATCAGATTAACTCAAGTCCGTTGTATTTGTAGCGCGTTTTTGGACTGACATTGACACAAAGCAACTTTTCTGAGGAAAACAAAAGACTTCTCTTACTGCTGTAATGGTTATTGTAGTCCTAAATCAGTTTAGTAAAAAAGTTTATATTACCAGCAGTGGAACGTCATCTTCATAGTATGAGTGTATATTTAGGTTTATATTAGACATCTTCAGCAGGAGCGAGGGACTTCTTAAATAACTCCAACCAGCAATAGCACATCAGTATAGATCACAAGATTCACAAACTAGAAGAATCAGGATCACTGGTATCTTGGAAGTAGCATGTGTACCTCAACAAAAACACAAAGAAAGAGAGAGAGAGAGAGAGATGCTCATTTGTTCAGCATGTGCATGGCAATGCCTGAAATAGACACAAGAAATAGAGTAAATAAGATAAAAGAGAAGAGTTTCTGTCCTGAGTACAAGCAGGGACTCCGGCATGACAGACAATGATACTGAAGACAAACCAATTATTTTTCTTTTAAGACCCATAAGTACTACAAAACAACGAAAAATGTAAATATTACTCAGGGCAGCCATAGTCTAATGGAATGGTTTGGGACAAAAATGGTGCTGGTTTACTTCCTGAACTAGCAAGAAAAATGTATTAGCAGAGGGAGTGAGCACGCTTCCCCTTCTTCCACCTTCATGCCAACTGCTCGATGGCTGCTGCAGCGTGGCTGCCTACTGTTTTAAGTGTGTGTGTGTGTGTGTGTGTGTGTTCGCATGTATGCTCACTTGGGATGGGTTAAATGCAGAGCCAAAATTTACCTTGCAGGATTAATATAGTACAGTGATCCATTGCTATATTTCGCTTCAGGTTCTGCGGCTTCAGTGCATCGTGGATTTAAAAAAAAATAAAAAAAATAAAAATATTCACAGAAAATAAAAGCAAATATGGAAATAAAGCCCATGAAACCGCCACAAGAGGCCGCTTCTGACTGATTCGGTGGGAAATTCGTCTCGACCAATCAGCTTAAGAGATTTCAGAGGGCGCGTCCCAAACGAAGTCAGTAGTCGTGTCTCTTCACTCTTGAAAAGGGAAATAGTTAAGGGAACGGCGTCAAGTCACTACCGGTCACTACCGACTCTGAAATAACAAGCGTTCGTGTGGCAGAAAAGGCATTTCTTACACTTTATTTACATCCATGTACAAATACACGTACGTATTTTATATTATTTATATTTTATTTACATCTTATGCAGTTTTTGAATGTTTGTTATGAGCATTTATAGTGTTGAATATATTTATTGATATTATATACACATACATGTACGTATACGTCAGCCGGGGGACGGGACGGGGACGATCGAGACCCCCCCATTAACCGTGAAAAGTGAGGGATCCCTGTATATAAAAATAAAATAAAAAAATAATAATAATAATAAACACAAATAATAATAAAATAACTGCTTTATGCTCAAATTTCACATGTTAAGAAAATAACACTGAGGAATATCAGGAAAGAATATTGACTATCAAGGACTGCACCATGTCTCAGGCAGGACTGTGACAGATCTGGAGCCCATCCCAGGAACTTTATACAGAAAGTGTACATCCTGGCTGGGATACCAGTCCATTACAGCACACTGTGAACACACATTCACAAGTTTACCATCGCCCATCCATTGGCATGTTATTTAGGAAGTACGAGGAAACTAGATAACCTGGGGGAAATGATTGTGAACAAAAGGCGTTACACAAACACAAAGTCCACATAGACAAGAAACCAAGCGCTGGCTTAAACTCGTCATCCTGGAATTGTGAGGCAGCAGCAGCAGCAGCAGCACTACCACCTGCAATGCCCTGCTGCCCACGAAGAGCTCAGCTGACAATTTTCAGGTGAATAAGTAAACTACAAAATGTTGTCTTAGTCAAATAAGAATGAGGGAAAACATAACTTATTTATTATGCATACATCACTTCAACAGTTACATTATATTCAACATGGATATCTTGAACAGATGTGCGACATGACAATGCAGTGATAATCATACAGTTCAGTCAAGAAAACGGAGGAAAGGCTTGTACAAGCAAAGGGAATGAGAGCTTGATTATGCCCAGCGACTATTTGTAATTCTTGGAGTAGGTCACCTGATGTCATCCAGGATTGACGGGTGGCATTCAAAGGAGCTGCTTATCATCCTGATGAGTAGAGAGTTGTTTTTATCATCCTGGCCCGCGCAGAGTTGTTTTCACTCCCTCGCAGTCTGTAATTTTGTCGTCCCCAACGTCTGCTACTTGATCTTGTTTTTATGAACTGCCATCTTTGACATTTTGATCATGGAAGCAGCCTGACATTCCCTGTAATCCACTGGCATTAAAACCGGAATTAAACCTTCCTATTTCTTGCTGAGAACGTTCTGGCAGAAAGAACTTCAGTAATTGGTTACTACTAACATTATTTTTGCCATCAACAATACTGGTGCTATTACAAGATGATACAGATGACCATCGTAGTGATTTTTATACTTAACTTACAAATAACTCATTTATTACCTTATGGTTAGCAATTATGCACTGATTTGCTGTGCAAGATGAACATCACAGAATATTCCTAGAGATGGAACATAAAGGGGACAATTCAACTCAGTGATATCCACTGAGACATCATTATTTTAGTAGATATATTTATGGGAATACAAAACTTGTTTTTATTTCTATTTTAAATAATGACAGATGAAATTAAGTTCCAATTTGCACAGGAGAGCAGGTGCATATGCTAAAATTTGGGAAACAGCGTCTCTTCAAACACCATTCAGAGTTTAAATAGCAACTACACGGAAACATAACTAAAAGCAAACTGAAACGAGATTTTTAGTTGATATTTACACATTTTAACCATGACAGAGGCAGGTCAGGTGTGACTAAACTATGCATAGTCTGAGCAAATAGCTTTGTAGTTAATGGCATCTTTTGAGCTTACATGATTAGAGTTACCAGAGACTACATGTAGACTAAAGTAAACTACACTCAGTAGTTTTACAATGTAAAATTTCAAGAAGCCCACCCTTTAAAGCTTGACGATGATGCCTGCTCCAAGTGCCAATGACAATCTGTAAATGGAGATTAGTATGATTGATATCCAGTAAGAGCTTGTTCAAGTCCCAGACTGCACCCTTCCTATGCAATAAAGTAATAGTCATAAGTAATCCCAAAATGAGTATCTCATTAAGTAACATAAGGTGCGATACTGAATTCCATCACAAGCACTAGAATGAAATGCTTGCCCTACTTAAGGAAAATTGAAGTGGTCCATTTTTCCTATGGCTCATTATAACACACACACACACACACACACACACACACACACACACACCCCGATTCACCAGATTTCTTTTCTTACGGACTACCCGATTTTTTATTTATTTTTTTTATGAATAGTTCGGATTTTGGCCAGTAGTGTCATGACCGCTCCATTGCTTATACAAGCTCGTCCTGACTTTGTCCAGTAGGTATCATGAGCGCCCAGTGTTTACAAGCCTGGCTGTCTGTTGATCTGTGAGGCTTCCCCAGTGAAGAAGTTGAAGTTAAAAAACAAACGGTCAGTGATATTAGAAATCAAAAGAAAAAAAAAGTTACAAAGTTTGCTGTGCAGTTGGATGTTAGTTCCAGTAAAGATAATCGCTATGTATACATACATACATACACACACATATATACTTGTATACTGTATTGATGGTTTAAAGTGGAACAAAATTAGTTATATATTCATGCCAACTGTCAGTGATCATATTTAGTTACTGGAGGCCATTTGATGTTTAATTCTATTGATCTTCATAGGAAGGAGGGACACCATTTCTTCAATCAGCTCCAGTTCAGGTTCTACAGCCTTCTTGGCTTCTGGGTGCTCCTCACAATACTGCACAACAAAGTTGTAGGACTCCAATGCGAGGGTCAGATTCTCCAGTTGTACGGCCAGATTTCCTGTGATGATCTTGGACTGAAGTCGAGCGATACGAAATTTAGCCACCAGAGCCGGTCTTAGCAGATCGTCTTCAAGTTTTTCAGGAAACTTGCCCTCTGGCGAGCGGATAGAGTCGAGGAATATCTGATAGTACTTTATGGATGCTGAGCACAAGTTGTTGAACTTCTTTATAATGTGTGCATCAGGCTGATCTTGCCTTTCCGCCACAGCTAGTTTTAGGTCCATCATTTCATAGAAAGTCTCAGCGAGTTCAAACTGTAACTGTCGGCAGATCAGTAAGTAGTACTGAGCGTTCAGATCCTTGCAGATGGGCTCTAGCATGTCAACACGCCGCTTGTGCATCTTACAGCGGCGCTCCAGATCCTCCTCGAAAAAGGCCAGGACCTTAAAAAGAGCACTGTGATCTTGAAGGATCTCAATGTGGTCCGTTACGTGACCATCCATTTCAAAATACTCCTTGGCCTGTGTCACGAAGCCTTGACCTACCAGAAAGATGGCACGGGCTTCTTCAAAATTCAGTGGGAATATGCAGCTCACTTTCTCCTCTTGGCTACAAATTGAATCGAATGTGTCGGGGGAGTCAAAGAGGACTGCTGTTTTTCTTCCTCTCTCTTTCTCCTCCTCCTCATCCTGTCGGGCTCTTTGCATTTCTTCCTGTCGGTCCAGGTCTAACTCTCCGATGTTGTCCTGAAGAGGGCAGCAAAAGCATTCAATTTCATTTAACACCAACGATCCAAGGACACACATCCGTCGGTGAATGTGAGTGGAGCAAAATTACCTCCAGAAGTTTTTTGGCATCTTGTAACAGATTAAGGCAATATTTGATCCAGCATCTTGCAATTTCAGCTCGTTTCTGACGCAGCTGCTCACGTTTTTCAGCTTCAGCTTCATCTGTCAAATATACACAGTTACAAGTTGCACATCAATAAAGAAATTCAGATTGTTGTGCCATACTGAGTTATAAAGGACCAATACATGCTCAGTTGGACTTGAGATATAAACAACATGCATACCACAGCACTACGGCATACTTGGGCTGGATTGGTAAAGGATTATATTAATAAACTAGCATGGTGTAATACTTGCAGAGACATGGATGGCAGACAGTCCATTTGAAAAATTAAAATGCTAATATAGTGGCATGTTCTGTAAAAATGCCTTTTAAAAAAAAAAAAAAAAAAAAAAAAAAAAAAAAAAAAAAAAAAAAACCCCACAGGGTGGCACGGTTGTGTAGTGGTTAGCACATTGGCCTCACAGTAAGAAGGCCTGGGTTTGATTCCCAGCCTCGGCGTTTCTGTATGGAGTTTGCATGTTCTCCCCATGCTTGCCTTTTTGGAGTCCATAAGAGGTGGGTGCGTTGGAGAACACGCCCCCTGGAGACTCCATCATCCTGGAAGAGTTCAACACCCATGTGGGTGATGACAGTGTGACCTGGATGGGTGTGATTGGTAGATACAGGCTCTCAAATCTGAACCTGAATGGTGTTTTGTTGCTGGACTTCTGTGTTCGTCACGGTTTGTTCATCACGAACATCATGTTCAAACATAAGGATGGCCATAAGTACACTCGGCATCAGGACACCCTATGCCGCAGTTTGATGATCGGCTTTGTATTGATATCACTGGGCTTGCGGCCGCATGTTCTGGACACTTGGGTGAAGAGAGGAGCTGAACTGTTAACCGGTCACCATTTGGTGGTGAGCTCGCTCTGATGGCAGGGGAGACCACCCTCCAGACCTGGCAGGCCCAAGCATGCAGTGAGGGTTTCCAGGGAACATTTGATGGTCTCCCACCGGCAGAGCTACAACTGCATCCCGAAGGAAGCAGGGGATACAGAATCCAAATGGGCCATTTTTCGTGCCGCCATTGTTGAGTGGCAGCCCATAGCTGTGGCCCGAAGGTCATCGGTGCCTATCGTGGCGGTAACCCCTGAAACCCGGTGGCGGACACCTGAGGTGAGGGGCCGTCCAACTGAAAAAGGAGTCCCATCAGGTCTTATTGTCCTGAGACTCCTGAGGGAGCAGACAGGTACCGGCTGGCCAAACGTGCTGCAGCCCGAGCTGTCGCTGATTCAAAATTTCAGCCGTGGGAGGAGTTTGGTGAGGGCCTGGAAAGCAACTATCGGTTGGCCTCGAAAAGGTTCTGGACCACCACCCGACATCTCAGGAGGGAGAAGTGGTTCCTCACAAATACTGTTTACAGTGGAAGTGGGGAGCTGCTCACCTTGACTACAGATGTTTTTGGGAGGTGGAAGGAATACTTTGAGGACCTCCTGAATCCCACCAACATGCCCTCCGTGGAGGAGGAAGACCCTCGGGGTTTGGATGAGGGTCCACCAGTCACTGGGGCTGAGGTAGCCGAGGTAGTCAAAAAGCTCCTCGGTGGTCAGGCTCCAGGGGTGGATGAGATCCGAGAAGCTCAGCCATCTGGGAAGAGCTTGGAGTAGAACCGCTGCTCCTCCTCGTTGAGAGGAGTCAGTTAAGGTGGCTTGAGCATTTGGTTAGAATGCCCCCTGAACACCTCCATGGTTTGGTGTTTCAGGCTTATCCAACCGGGAAGAAACACCAGGGTAGACCCAGAACATGCTGGAGGGACTATGCCTCTTGGCTGGTCTGGGAAAGCCTCAGCGTCCCCCCGGAAGATTTGGAGGAAGTGGCTGGGGAGAGGGCCGTCTGGACCTCACTGCTTAGGCTGCAGCTCCCGCGGCCCGACCCCCGTTCAAACAGAAGATGATGACGATGATCTTTGTATGGAGATTTAATCCAAATAAATTCCCATTTCACTCTTTCGACTTAGTGTAACTAAATATAAACAACACATGAAACTAAAACATAGGCAAAATAAAAAAGTTTGGGCCTTAAGATGGTAAACTCACTTTCTTTGGCAGCAGCCTCTGAAGGAACTTCTCCAGCCAGACCAGCAATGACATTTGCTGCAGCCAAACAGTGTCGTGCCTCCATGTACTGCATCTAAAAAAAAAAAAAACCATCAGCAAAACAACCCAACAGTGGTAATTTAGGAAATGTTGTTTATGGGGTAACGTCTGCTTATATTACAACATGTAACTAATTCTAAATACAACTATTCTACTGTATGATTCTGTACAAGGAGGGGAAAAAAGAAACAGTGGCAAAACAAGACAATCAGAGACTGCACGCCCCTCGCCCCTTTTGACATATCAATAAACGGGAGATTCTTTTTATTTATTTATTTATTTATTTATTTATTTATTAAGTGCAAACTGAAACGCATGTTCTTGATTCACCATGAAGGCACACAATGGCTGTGAATCACATGTTAATAGCTTGCTTGTGATTATGATCTTG
>JAQNCB010000028.1:23457361-23470370 GCA_030068295.1 Euristhmus nudiceps | reverse complement strand
CCTCACACCATAGACAGTGAGAGACATGACCTGCATTTGGTAACCCAGTTAGCTGCACTGGGGGGGGACAGCAGGGGATCAGCAATCCAGCACCTTACCACCACGCCACCGCTGCCCTCGGCTTATTTATTTAATATTTCTGTTCTGTTCTATTTCTGTTCTATTCCCACAACGTCATGTAATGTAAAACATTTTTTTTCTGTTTAACCATAATCCAACTGTAATATCGGATTACAAGAACTGTAATGGGCTGCACGGTAGCGTAATCGTTAGCATGTCTGCCTCATAGCAAGAAGGTCTGAAGCTCGGCCATCTTTTTGTGTAGAGTTTGCTCTCTGCATGCTTGTGTGGGTTTCCTCAAGGTACTCACTCCAATTTATTCAAACAATCCAAAAACATGCACATTAGATTAATGGGCTGTTCCTAACTGCCCCTCGGTGAGAGTGTGACCTTGAATGGTTTTGTGAGTTTTGGCCCAATGATGGTCTGATGCCGTGTTCAGGGTTTACAGTTTAGCCATGCACTTTTACTTACGGTAATTACAAGCATTATTCAAGGTCTTTGTGAATAGGGACACTGTCAAGCTGAAACAGGTTTTAGGACACTTAGTTCCAGTGAAACGAATTGTAATGTAACCGGGGAAGTCCCACTAATACCCACTAATACATGATATTGGCAGGTGTGCCCACCCTTTAAAGAAAATAGTTTATTAAATCTACATGTGGGTAATATGTGACCACATATAATATTGTAGCATGTTCATAAAGTTAAATACCTGTGCCACTGAATAGTTTGCAGTGGAGGCAGGTGACCCTTTTCATTATTTTCTCTAGTCCTATTGCCTAACTAACTGATAAGGAAGGGTATGTCAGTCTGCTGAGGTGTGAGTGGCAAAATTGACTCAATTACACAGCAAGTAAAATAATGGAAATGC
This sequence comes from Euristhmus nudiceps, assembly GCA_030068295.1. Classification (NCBI taxonomy): domain Eukaryota; kingdom Metazoa; phylum Chordata; class Actinopteri; order Siluriformes; family Plotosidae; genus Euristhmus; species Euristhmus nudiceps. The sequence continues at coordinate 23,469,436 of JAQNCB010000028.1, read as the reverse complement.
ATCTTTTATCTAAACAGAACCAATCGTGGTAGTTGATCGATATCCTTACATCCTTCCTACCTAACTACTTTCTTTTCCAATTTCACCATTTTGGAAATTTGTTGTGTCCTAGTTGGAATGTAGAAGTCTGCTTAAAAGCAATCTGTGAATGGATGGCTAAGATAAACAGGGATCCCTCACTTTTCATGGTTAATGGGGGTCGAGACCCAACGCGAACACCAAATTTCTGCGAAGTAGGATCGACCCCCCTGACTGACGTATATGTACATGTGTATGTGTATATAAATACATATTCAATGCCTCGCGACATTTTCCTGAACTTTTTCCCTATTTTTCCTTATTTTTTATTTTTCTATGAATATTTAAAAAAAATCCACGATGACCTGATGCCGCAGAACCTGAAGCGCAATATATTATATGTGTGATGACTATATTATAAGGAATATTAAAATGAATAAATTAATTTATCAATTCATTCATTTGCCAAACAGCATAATCTCACTAGGATTACAGCGAGGCTGAAGACCATGTCGGCTGACTCTGGATGAAGGCAGGGCACACCCTGAACAGCTCACCAGTCCATTGCAGGGCCAACATACACACATGAACATAATCATTTACCCTCACACCTAGAGGCAAATTGAAACAGCCTGTTAACCAAATGTATATGTCTTGTACATGTTCTGTGGAGGAAAACCAGAGTACCAAGAGGAAACCTACTCAAGAACAGATAGAGCATGCAAACTTCACACGGAAATGCCCTCACTGAGCCCAATACTTGAACCCAGGACCTTCTTGCTCTGAGGCAGATGAAAATGAATCAGAGAGAAAATATAAAAAAAAAACAGAAACTCTAAAATATCCTGACAATCCTCTCAATGTAACTGAAGTATTTACATCGATACCAGTTGCCAGAAGGCAGGTGTTCCTGGCTTTCCTGGCTGTGTAGAGCACTCAACCATGATCTGGGAACAGATTCTGTCAGCAAGGCATTGCAAATCGGACCTGCATGTGGTCTGGTTAGACCTAGCAACGCCAATGGATCCATTCCTCATCAGCTCATTTACTTCGCCCTAGCCTTCTTCCATATTCCAGCACAAATTCATACCTTGGTAGCAAAGTACTTTAACAGCTTCCATGTCTGTTATACAACCAAAGAGATCTCAACTGGTTGGCACCATCTGGAGAAAGGAATAGCGATGGGTTGTTCCATCACCCCCATCCTTTTCACAATGGCTTTTGAGATCATCCTGATTGGCGGGAGACAGATGGTTAAAAGCGTCAGATCCCAGTCAGGTCAATGACTCCCAGCCCTCTGGAGCTATATGGATGATGTTACCACCCTCCTCCAGACAGCTGTGTGTACAGGTAGGCTCCTAAAAAGGCTTGAGGAGCTGCTAACATGGGCACGGATGAAAATAAAGCCAACCAAGTCCCGCAGTCTCTCCATTAGAAAAGGCGTCCGGAACGATGACATCTCCTTCTCAGTAAACAGCGAGAAGATCCCACTGCTAGTGGACCAACCAGTACGGAGCCTTGGAAGACTTTACACAGCAGACTTGAATGACAAACTCATGGGTTCCTTTGTCGGCTCCCCGCTCCAGGATGGGCTAAACAAGATCGACCAGAGCCCCCCCTGCCAGGGAAATGCAAGGTTTGGTGCTACCAATTTACTCTGTACCAGCACCTGATGTAACTTTGTGACATCAGCCTTTCCACAGCCCAGAAGCTCAACACCAAAGGCAACAGCTAAATCCTGAAATGGCTTGACCTTCCCAGGTGCCTGTCCACCACAGCATTGTTTGGGAGACCTACGCTGAAACTCCCTTTAAAATCTATCACCACTGGCTACAAACAGGAGAAGGTGAGACTAATGTTTGAGCTCAGGGAGTCACCTGACCCATTGGTGCAAAATGCTAAGGCCCAAGTCCACACAGGACGCAAGTGGGATGCTGCAAAAGTTGTCGACCAGACTGTCAGCCAACTGAAACACCTAGAAGTTGTCGGTCGACAACAACAAGGCAGATCCGGGTTCGGTTGGGGACCTGCACCTAGGATGTGGTCCATGGATTCAGGTAAGGAGAGGAAAGACCTGGTGATCTCTGAAATCTCTAAGATCGAAGAGGAGAGGTACAAAATCAAAGCCGTCAGCCAACAACAGCAAGGGAGATGGACAACATGGGAGGCAGTTGTCAACAGAGCCATCACGTAGTCTGACATGTGGAGGATGTCCCAAGCAAGGCTGAGCTTCATGATCAGGGCCACGTATGACACCCTCCCCAGTCCCCAAAATCTGCACCTGTGGTACGGCTCAGAAGAGATATGCCAACTCTGTAGCTCCAGTAACCCAGGTCTGCGACACGTCATCTCTGGGTGCAAGGCAGCACTGACTCAAGGCAGGTACAGATGGTGCCATGACCGTGTGCTATGCAAGTTAGCTGAGATCCTGGAAGCAAGCAGATTTGAAACTCACAGCACCACCCCATTAACAACACAGCATTGGATCCAGTTTGTCCAGTAACAGGGCGAAAGCCTGAACATCAGCTCAAAGCAGTGGTCCCTCCTTTCTCCATGAGAGTCGACCTCGATCGGCAGCTCAAGTTCCCGCAGGATATTACACCTACCATCCTCAGGCCTGACATTGTTCTCTGGTCTGTTCCCATGAAGGCAGTTGTCATGGCAGAACTGACGGCTCCTTGGGAAGAGGGGATGGATTCCACCTTTGAAAGAAAAAAAGAGAAATACATCAACCTGACTGCTGCATGTTGCCAAGCAGGGTGAAAGGCATCCGTCTTCCCAGTAGAAATCGGGTGCCGAGGCTTCGTTGGAACTTCTACCCAGCGGCTCATGGGGTCCCTTGGAATCACTGGATCCAAGCAGAGGAAAGCAATCAGGGACTTCGCAGAGGAGGCAGAGCAGGGCAGCTTTTGGATTTGGCTCTGCAGGCACGATAGAGCATGGGGAAAGCAAGGTTCTTAGAACCCCGAGATGTCTGGGTAGTGTGTGAAAGAAGGATCCTCAAACCAGCTGCAGGGAGTGACCCGTCGGAGGTGCGAAAGGCAGTAATGCCCTGCAGGAATACATTCTTGTGCTCACATCAAGAGTGACTAAATGTTCTAAAAATTGGCTAAATGTTTGATAAAACCATAAAAAGCAACAACCATCAAACAATCGATCTCAAGCTAAAATTTCCACTGTAACTGTACATTCTGGTGGAGGGAGTGCTGTTGTGTGGAGCTAGTTTCTGGAAGCTTCCAGTCAGGAAACATTACAGCGGAAATTCACAATGTCTGTCATCATGCGTAGCAATAATCCTCCACAGGAGTAAATCATCAACACTGTAAAAATTTTGTGTTTAACAACAGCTCACACACGGAGGTGACCTCAGATGGACTGGAATGCACGGTTGCAAAAAAAAAAAAAGATTCGCTAATCATCTCTGAACTATTAACCAAGAGAAAGAGGAATGGAGACAATGGAGGAAAGGAATGGAGACAAAATACGCACTGGTTTGATGCAGGAAAGATTAAAACGGGTTACTTCCCATCAAAATGGCCATTTGCTTATTAAAATTTGGGCACTTTCATACTTTTATCAACAACAATTCATATGATTTAAAAATGATTTTCAGTACATTTATGGCTCTGTAAAGTGTGTGTTGTTAGTTAAAGCCTGTCTGTATTTATGATGTTGTGATTTATAACTTACAGAAAGAACAGATCACATTTCAGTTAATATTTAATTTAAAAATGCAAACCTTTTTCTTACACACTTAAATTTGTTATCTTTTATCCTTCATTCTTTATACTTTTCAACATTCATTTGCATTCGTGCTGTTGTACTTTATAACCTTTGCGTTTGCAAGTGGGAAGTGACAGTCGCAGTTCTTCTCCTGTAGGTTAACACAAATCATCTCTGCCTTTGTCAGATAGACATTCTAGGCAGTATGTCAAACAGAGTTTTTAGGAAGTGACGTTGCTGCTCACTAGCAGGAAACGAAGGGTTTCTTTTAATATGTGTAACTCAAGAGCTGACACCTTCCAGAGTCTGTACCACAGAAAAGTTTTTAAAAAACTGCATTCGCTTGGAAAGCTGGGTAGCAAGTAAAACCCTGTAGTTATAGAACTGGATGATTTGATTCAACTTGGATATCTGTCATTAAGATAAAAGGTAAGTAATCTGTATTTATAACCCTAAATCTCAAACTAATTTGTTTATGGGTGCCCGCAAACGTTTTGCATCCCCTTGGAGCAAAATTAAGAAGTGAAGGAACTGTTCAGTTTATACCAAGAAAATATAATGTGTATTATTTTTGACAAATGCACCTTCAATATGACAAACTTCAACAATGGTCAAATAGTATAAGTTAGGATATTAATAATAATTAACATTCTCATTACTGAAACAAATAGCATCATTTTTTCAGTATATGGTAAATACTCAACATTCGAGTATTTTGGTTCAATACATCAACTTTTGGATCTTATTGGTTAAAACATTCAGACCCCTGTATCCCACCCCAGCACACTTTCTTCAAAGCCTTTGAAGTTTTTTTTCTGGTAATTTTGCATAATTTTGTTGATTGTTGTTGCATATGCCCATCTCTCTCTGTTTCTCTCTCTCTCTCTCAAACTCAATCTCTCACATCTTAGTTTGATTCTTAATAGTATTTTAAGGAATGATATTCTATTCAAAGACAATAAGAGATACAGATATTAAAACAACATTACAAAGTTTAGATATACATGTTTGTCAATATATTAGTTGAAAGTCACTTGAAAAATGTGCCTACTGACTAAAAGTACATAAAGAAAAAGAAAAAAATTTGTTTTCTAGTGTAAAAAAAAAAATTACTAGTATTATTGTATTTTTATAGGATTACCAAAGAAGACTGCTATGGACACAAAAAACCTTTAATAGATATTTTTTTTTCTAGTTGCTAAAGGCTTTTCTTGTACATTTCTGCCAAGAGTTGTTGAAGGTTAATGGTGCGAAACATGTCACAGTTCTGACATAACAGTACACAGGGTGTGTAAAAGCATGAAGCAGGACAAAGCCTGTTTCATTTTGACTCTATAACAGTTTACCATACATTCAAGAAAAATCCAGATAGATAAAAGGAAGGACATTATAACATAAAGTAATCTTTATATAAATGAAATGTGTTACACTCCTGCTATGAGGGTACAGCTGACATAATTGGTACTTTAATATGAAATATTTTTAATGCAAATTGCACAATTAGTAAAAGGCCCTAATACATCTACAGTACTAATATAAATTATTGCTCTAAATGAGTGAAGTATGCCTTAGGTGCATTTGGTAATCACTAGAAACCATAGATCCCAACTGTTCTGTCACATAAAAGTGTTTGACTCCTTGGCGATTTTAGGGAACATCATTTTGTTTAACTCCAACACATCTTCTACAAATTATACCATTTTTTTTAATTGCATGATACCCCTTGATGTTGAAAATATTTTAAGCCTTAAAGATAGCAGAAAGATCATATGATTTAGTTTTTATAGCTAAAAAAAAATGGAAACCACTTCTTAATATTTTACCCTACTGATGTCAGCCTTGGTGCTTGCTTCAATCACTATCGTTTGTCTGATTGTTGACCGGAAATATATATTAGGCTTCACAAGAAAAATGACTTTGTTCATACTTTATATAAAGCTCCAGTGTTTTTAGCCACATTGAGTTTCATATCACCAATCCAACTTCTGGATTTACAGTTTAGAATGAATCATATTATAATTTATTTTCGGATGTGGCACATGTGGGCGTTATCAGTCCAAATGGCTGAAAACGTACCTGAAGACATAAGATGATTTGACAAGTTGGAACAGACACCTGTACTGGACAGGAAGACTCATTATATTATAACTCCTTTTTTTTGCAGCAAATACTGGATGCCCCGTCATGTACCCAGTGCTAATTGTGCACACTAGTGAGGCCCAGGACTGGGCCTCATACCTAAAGCTCATCCTGGAGTCATCACATCATTTCCCCCAGGATTCTATCTCTTTCTATCTTCTGGATGGAGAACATTCAGTACAAGATGAAGACTATTCACTTTTTAGTACCAGCCAGTGCATCCTGCTTTTACTCTCAGTAGCATTTATAGATATTCAAAGTAAGCCAGGGGTGCGGAACGCCTTGAAGAAGTTTCTTTACCCTCCGAGTAAAATCGTCGCTTTTTTGTGTGGCGTCTCGGAAAGCGATGGTTTAATGGACTGTTTTGAACACTGGAATAGCTGGAGAAAGCTTGATTCAGATGATGAACCTGCACTGTATGTCTCCACAGTCTGCGACGTTATTGAGAAAGGTGGGTATTTCTTTACTTGATTCCTCCCCAGAAAAAATATTAAAAGTATTTTAGAAAGCGAATCCTTTAGTGGGTAGTACAAGTTCTCAAAGCTGTAGAAAAACATTTTGACAGAACTTTATTTACCCAAGCTGGTCTTTAGGCTTGTTGGTTCAAACTATGAAATGATACACTTAAAAATATTAGAATTAAACGGAAGTTGGCATGGTAGTGTAATAGTTAGCAAGTCCGCCTTACAGAAAAAAGGTCCTATGTTCAAGGTTTGGTCCCAGGTTTGGGCATTTCTGTGTAGAGACTGTATGTTCTCCCCGTGCTTATGTGGGTTTCCTCCAGGTACTTCGGGTTCCTCCGAGTCCACAGACGTGCACATTAGTCTTAGTGGCGGTTCCAAATTAATCCTAGGTGTGAGTGTGAACGTATGTGTTTTTTGATCCTGTAATGGTTTGACGAGCTGTTCAGGGCCTTGTATTGGCTGAGATAGGCTCTAGCCTCCCTGTAACCGTTTTTGGCAAATGAGTGAGAATGCAACAAAATTTGTACGGTAATCTAAAAAAATCTGTTTCTTCAAAGAAAATATCACTTATCTTGAGGACCAAGTGAGAGCAGACGATAAAATAGCATCACCGACCCAAAGTATGGATCTGCCTGCTCTGATAGAACCGTATCAGCTCACTTCAGATCAGTTCCACTCACCAGAACATATGGATGCTTCCGAAAGAGACTCTGATCAAGCCAGGAGTCTGTCTGCAGCAGAAAAACACAAAACATGCCTGGCGGTCCAACCGAACCGAATCCTCTGCGGGGTAAGTATTCAGGACTATTTATTTTTTAATAATAATAATAATAATAATGATAATAAGCCTAAAGAATGAAGGCAGCTACTTTAATTCATTTTTAAGTACTTTTTCTTAGAACTGTTAGGGCTGCATAGCTGTGACGTCACATTTTTTTTGTCACTAAACCCGTTTCACAGAAAGCACATGCCTTTTTTTTTTGTTTTCAAACTTGTATGCACGCCTATATGAAAACATGTTCTGAGTGCCCATTCTTAAATTTGCTCCCATCATGTAATGTTGACATAAAATGTCTTGTGTACATTTGCAGACCTCAGTGAATATTTATATGATCATGGTGAACAGGTTGGAAAATCAAGATAATGTTGAAGTGGAGTTTTGTTGCGAACATTCAACAAAACGCATGTTGGGAACTGCTGTGAACGAATATACTGTTACAGTTCAGTCACCTGGTGGGTTTCAGATCCGAGCGAAGCTTCTTGTTTTTAGTTCCTCTGCAGTTTTTTTTCTTTTTTTTCACTTTTGGTGTCATTTGCATGCTATTTCTGGCAAACACTTACTTGTGCTCATGCTTAGAAGTTAATTCATATAATTGTAGCTGTAACTGGGTGATATCATGAGACTGTTGCTTTCCTTAACACTTTACTGATCAAATCGTTTTGATTTCTCAGTATCTTCCTTTCACTGACCATCCTAGGAACATATACAAGAAATTTAGTTACATGAGAATCAAATGAATAATAATTAGATGCAAAATTTCCATGTAAAATTTAATATATAATTGCATCCCGTGTATCTGTTATGCTTTAGTATGCATATTATATTCTTATACTACATAGTTGTCATCCTTTCAGATATGCCAATTGGTGACGTTATTCTGCATCTTTATAATAATGAGTCCATTGTATGTTCAACAACTGTGACATACTACACAGAAATGGAGGAAATTAGTAATTATCTTGAGAAAGTTATGGATCCTGTGCAGTTTATGTGTCAGGTAATTACAAACACTCATTACACTTCATTACATTCATGGCATTACATATTAAGCTGGATACACATGATAGACATTACACTCTGTTTCCATTTTGGAACTGCACACGAATAAGAAGTCATATGGTAGCTATTCTGCTGTTTATATCCTAATGCACTGTTTTGCTGTATAGCTGGTTAGAATGGGGATTCTGGGTGTAAATAACATAGCTGGATAGGGATACATGGGTGTTTCTTTTGTTTCTGGGTGGTCCTGTATATAGTAGGGTGCAAATACCACATTAGCTGACCACTACGGCTACAATTAGCGTTCTACTGATGAAACAGGTGTAAATAGGACCTGCCTTTTTATACAGTGAAATATACAGTGCATGCGTTTGTACATCTTAAATCCATTAATAGCTACTTTAAACCGTAAGCTTTAAAAACGAAATGCAACTTTTTCTCATTTTAAGTCCTAAATATTTTATAATTAGTTTTGCATTTACAGTGGTGTCTGAATAGTGAAATAATTGATGCCATTTGTTTTTCAGGCGTTCAGTATTACCTCAAATGTATCAGAGGCATTGGATACGTTGCTTACGAATTCTCTTAAAAATCAGATGCCTCCAAATGGACTCAAAGTATTTGGAATCGATCAGCTTGAACAGGAGACAAGTGAGCCACTCTTGTTTTGTTTCTTTGCATACAGATTAAAAGGATGTGCTATTTATAATGGTATGGTACAGAATTAGGAATTATGACACATTATTGAGCAATGTATAATGATATAATGAGCACATGTTCAGAGAAAACCTAACGGATCACATGTTGAAGGCTGCTCTGTTTGAATATTCAGATCAGCCCAATGTGGAACTCCCTACATTACTTCACTTCTCGGCAAAGTTTGGATTAAAAAAGCTGACAAGTACATTGCTGCAATGTCCTGGAGCTCTTCAGGCCTACAGCATAGCGAACAAGAATAGGGATTACCCTAATACACTGGCCGAGAAAAGTGGGTTTCCTGAATTGAGACATTTCATGGATGACTATGTTGTAAGTGCACAGCAGACATTTTTGCAAAGTATACTGTATATAGTGTATATTTACATATATGTAAATATAATGTAAATATAGCATCTTATCTTTTTTTTTTTTATATATTTCTTGTTTTTTTTTATCTGTACGGTCACCTTGAGCGCCAAGAAAGGCTCCTTTAAATAAATAATAATTAAAAAGAAAAAAAAAAAAAGAAAAAAAAAAATATATATATATATATATACTGTGTGTGTGTGTGTGTGTGTATATATATATATATATACACACACGTACCGATATACATACAGATATATATATACATACAGATACACACACATATATACACACACACACACACACACATACATACAGATATATATATACATACACACACACACACACACACACATACATACACATACATACATACATACACACACACACATACATACAGATATATACACACACACACATACATACAGACATGCGCGCATACACACGTTGCTTTGTTCGTTTATCAGGATCAGCTTTCCCTCTGAAGGATCTGAGCGTTGAATCTGAATTTAATTTTGTTTGTTTGTTTGTCGTTCCGTTTGTTTATTTCCTCTTCATTCTTTTTCTTGGTAAACTTTGAATGTTTCCTCTCTTTCACAGTGACATCACCCCGGGGTCCTGCGTGATGTCATTTCCATACCTCAGACAGCCTGTTATCATTCTGGCGTCGAGAAAGGCACACGCCATCGTCTCCCTCCTGCTGCAGAGACCGAAGCAGGAAGACACTGGTTCTGGCGTTATCGCCGTCGGCGCGGCCTCTGTAACGCTGAGGTGCAACGTAGCCGGCCGGTTGTCGCTCGAGGGCCGTGGCTGGGACTACCATGGCGATTCTTGAGGCAGTCAGTCGCACAAATGTGGGAGGAGGAAACGTACACGTGCGCCCTGCGATGGTCTGGCCAGCTGTCCGTGGTGTACCCCGCCCTCGCCCACAGTCGGCTGAGATGGGTGCCAGCCTCCTCGCGACCCTCACTAGGATTAAGAAAATTAATGAAACGTGCACTTGCCTAAATGATCCTAGGTTGCAGTTGTCATGGCAACCGGGAGTAACTCCCGTACAGGCGTGCGCCCCGATACTGATCGTGCTCGGACGGCGAACTGCAGCTGGACCGCGGCGTTCTGGAGCGACCTGCGCCGCCTCGGAAAGTACTAGCTGCTCCGGTGCGAGCGCTCGTGGACAGTAAAAGCAGCTTATCCATAACGCTGGCACGCGCTGGCCGGATAGCGAGCGATTATCTGAGCGGAGTTGACGGTGTTGAATGGTTTTATGGTTGTAGAACGTTGGGCTGTTGATAGTTTTGAGTCCTAAGGCTTTAATTTGCAGTGTAACGTCCACGGTACCGTACGCAGAGTCGCCGGAAGGCTCCGTCCTGAAGAGCAGGCTGCAGTTCTGGATGCGTCCCAAGCCTGTGGTTCCAGAAACCACTTTTATGGCTGTGTACAATAAAACAGCTGGAAACAGCAGGATGATTACTCTGGAAAGGACCATTAAAATAGACAGCAGTGGAAAAGTACGCATCTCAATGGAAATGGACCGGAACAGAAACGGAGTCGACGCAAATAAATTTGAATGCAATAAAAAAAAGAAAGAAAGAAACTTTAACCGTCCACTTTCTTTTCCAGACCAAGGCCATGAAGGAGGCCCTGAACAAGCTCAGCTTGAACATCGTGGAGATGACGGACGAGTCGGCGACGCTGGACGGAGGCGACGTTCTGTTCACAGGTACCGACCGAAAGATCTGTCTTCATATTTCACGGCTTTAAAATACCAGGATCACGTGACCACGAGAGCGTTTTTACTCCATGCGACATCACGGCAAACACACTTTATATACACACACGTGCTTTGAGCTGCTCTCACGTCCGGAGCGGGCGGTTGCTGTCAATACCATGGTGCGGTTGAGCAAAAATCACGCCGTCACCGGAGTGGGATTTTCTGAAGCCCGGATTGCAGCGCAGCCGTAGGTTTTCGTTCCAGCCAATCAGGACCGGGATTCATCCTTGATGATGTCATCATTCTGTGAATCGAGTTTAATGAAATCGCCCCAGTCGCCGCTCTGGGTCTCAGATTTGAGATTTTGTGATGTACAGGTCTGACTGCAGTCATTTGAATTTGTGATTTACAGAATGATGACATCATCATCGAGGCCCAAGTTAACCTGGAGGAGTTGGATTGAAACACGGTTTCTTTCAGTGTTTGTGGTTAAATATAAAGAATCCTGGTGTGTATCGCTTCCTACCGAACACAGAATGAGTTTAATCTCAACCTTTAAACACCTCCGACACAAACCTGTTAATAAACGACATGAAAGGATCCAAATCCTGCACCTGTACCTGCTCACCTGGGCTCTGATGACATCATCATTCCGAGACTCGGTTTCCAAATAAGCGCCTGTAATACGGTTCTACTGTCGGCCGCCTTCTCATGGAAGAACTCTGGAAATGTTCCTGATGTTCAGAGTGAAAGCGTTTTGTCTCTGTAGGGCAGGAGTTCTTCGTGGGTTTGTCCAAAAGAAGCAACCGAAGGGGAGCCGAGATCCTCGCAGATACATTTAAGGTGAGAGGTCCTTCTGTGTTTTTTTTTTGTTTGTTTTGTTTTTGTTTTGTTTTTGTTTGTTTTTTTTTTTGTTTTGTTGTTTTTTTTGTTTGTTTGTTTTAGTTTTGTTTTTTTCATCTTTACTTCCTGAAATCTTCCACGGTTTGAATTTGATTCTCTCTCTCTCTCCCTCTCTCTCTTTGTCTCTCTCTTTGTCTCTCTCTTTGTCTCTCTCTTTGTCTCTCTCTTTGTCTCTCTCTCTCTGTCTCTCTCTCTCTGTCTCTCTCTCTCTGTCTCTCTCTCTTTGTCTCTGTCTGTCTCTCTCTCTCCCCCCTGTCTCTCTCTCTCTATCT
>JAQNCB010000028.1:23076377-23088251 GCA_030068295.1 Euristhmus nudiceps | reverse complement strand
GTTTAATTGTTATTATAAGCATTTATAGCGTTGAATATGTATTTATTGATATTATATACACATATACATGTACGTAGACGTCAGTCAGGGGAGATCGATCCTACTTTGTGGAAATTCGGTGTTCGTGTCGGGTCTCGACCCCACATTAAGACCCCACATTAACCACCAAAAGTGAGGGATCCCTGTAGTAGGGAGACTTGCTGTCAGTTTGGATGAATGGGCCGATGGATGGATAGGCTGAAGGAATAATTGATTCCCTTTCCATAATACAGATTTGTGATTCTCATGATGTCTTGTGGTCCCTTTACCTGTAGCAGAAGAGGAATGGACTCAACCACGGCAAAGCCTCAAAGCTCCAACTGCAAGACTTTCACGAGGGGGCTACAGAGATCACCCCTATGGTAGATACTAAAGGTGCTCCACATCAGTGATCTCCCCTGCCTGGCATCCTTATGTAATAACCTAAAACATATATAAATATATCAAAACACCAAAAAAAATAAAATGTATTAGGTCAAACTCTAACCGCCCCAACCAACGAACGAGAAACTACACACAGCATCTGGTTTTGATAACACGATTTATTTATACATCTAAGAGATCGGAAAGGATCTTCTTGCATTAAACAACAAGACTTCCATTTGAATGCTGCTTCCCTTTGGTTGTCTATTGTTTGCTCCTCTGAACCTAAAGCATGGAATTAAGTACAAAATAATGCTTCCTTGTTCTTGGCTATCATTCCACCAAGGCAACCGTTAAGTGTTAGAACCCCCCCCCCCCCTTTCCCTTCCCTTCCCTTCCCCTCCCTCCTATTGTACATAACATCTTTCTTAATCCATCTTGATTTGATGACAGTAAATACTGAGTTTGTATATTTTGGTTTTGATATCGGTACTGGGATTGAAAGCAATCAGCTATGTATGTAGCTACTTACAAGTGATCTGCTGTGTGTGTAGCCTGTACTAGTACATAAATATGTAATAAAAAAAAAAGGACATAAATCACCTTGTGTACGCTTCTCTAAATAGGTGGCCATAATTGTTAATTTTTGTGTTCTTGCCATAATTTGTTAATCGAGCATAATTTTTCTTCTTTTTTTTTTTTTGGTAAAATTAGATAAGCACATACTTGTTTTTAGGTAATAAATGCCTGTTTTAGTTCAGGAAATTGCTAATAATGTTCTTTTTTTTTTCATTTTATACTTAACAAAGAAAAGCAGCAAAAAAGTAACTTTAGAGTTGTGAAGACATTTTGTGTAACGATAGATAAGCATTAATACAATTACAACTTTGTTAAATAATTTAACTCTAGCACTAAATTGTTCATTGAATATTGACTCGTCATTTAACTGTTTACGATGTTAATGGAAACCAACTGTTTCGATCAATAAACTGAGTTTTTCTTTTTAAAACATATCCTTCAAGCTTGCCCTTATTAAACCAAAACTCTGACTTGTTTGCACTAGTGTGACTGTGAATGATTGGGAGATTGAGGAGGTAAGAACAGTAAGATTGTCTAAATGCCTTCAGTCATTGGTGTTAGTCAGTATAACCCCGGTATGTGAATATGGCAGATATTCACAATGTTTCATCACTCATTGGAGTGAATGGGATACATTTAAACTGCTATGTCTCTTTTACCTTTATTCTTATTCCATTGAACATCAGAAAGCTGCATTTGTGTTGTAATACCAATGCTTTTAAATATCAGCTATTGAAAGTCACCACCTTTTAGAATCCTGAACCTCCTTCTGTGACTGTTAGAGCTGAATGCCGACGCGTATTAAGAGACTGAAAGGATGACTAAACATTAAGCAGGTAACCCTAATAATAATAACTCTAATGTTGCGAATGCCAGTCATAAATTAATTTACTTACACTTAAAAAAGTAAACCTACCCTGTCTAACCCCAAATAAAGCCGCTAATTAGTTAACTAGTGCCTTCAAAAATGACTCGCTAACACATAAAACAAAAATTAATATTGTATCCATTAAAAGAACTAAAATGATGTAAATACCTGAGCAGTTAAACTAAGCTTTTAACCAGAACACCAGGAATAAAAAGGAGATGGGTACTTCAAATCAGAATCTCTGTGACAGCTTTTGTCCCGACCCACAAATTGGTTTACTTTTTTGATAGTGGCAAAGGCTTTATCATCCTGTTTTTAGCCCTTACATCCATCTTGCATGTCATTGGAAATTTGTTTTGACTCGTTGTCTTTATCCATTGTCTGACATTGTTTGTATGACGATATTATCAACCCAACGCCTTTTGAAAAACAATATTTCTTTTTCAACAGGTCTCTTTCCCTGAGCTGAGACAAAGAGATCATCAACAGTGGTGAGCAAAGATTTTACTTCTATTATATAGGAACACGTGCAAAATAGGGTACGCTCCGGTTTCTTCCTGTCTCTCCTGATTCAATTTCGGTGTTTCGGTCCCAAAATGCAAAACAAAAACCACCACATACCAATGACGACCCACTAAAATAAAAACAATTAAAAATTTAAAAACGCAAAGGTGTATTAAAATGGTTTTAAAATGTTTCATTTAACTACTCATTCATTCATTCATTCATGTGCCAAATCGCCTAATTGTACTTGGGTTGCATGGACGGTTTGGCCAACTTCGGGTGGAGGGTGCAGGGTACACAGTGCTGCAGTGGTGGGTACACGCCGTTACACGCCATGTACCCACTTGTTTTGGTGGCTGATGTGCGTGTACTGACTTAATTTGGTCTACTTTATAGTTGATCAACGTAAAATTTCTGCGACTGTGTAAATAAAAAGCGGAGATGAAGAGCTAAATAGTTTCAATTGCTTCAAAAGACCCCCTCCCGCACGCTCCCTGCGCTCCACTTCGTGGGCTGAGGTGCTGCTGCGCACCTCGATCGCTTCGCTGCCATAGTGTACTCACTTATTTTTTGACCATTACAGCACTGAGGGTACACCCTGAACAGCTCATCAGTCCACCTCGACCAAACACAAAAAACATTTACACGCACATCTAGGGGTAATTTGGAAAAAAAAAAAAACAGTTAGCAAAATATGCATATCTTTGGATTGTGCAAGGAAACCAGTAGTACCCTGATGAAACCCTTACATGCATTGAGAACATGCAAACCCCATACAGAAATGGCTTCACTGATCTCACGACTTGAATCCAGGACCTTCCTGCTGTTTAGACGGGTGTGCTCACCACTATGTCACCATCCTGCCCTTCATTTAACGAAATAAACCATCTATTGCATATATCTAATATTTTAGCCATCACCTAGATTTCATTGTTGCCTTGTTGGAGTATGATTTGTTTTTGCGGTTTCCCAAATTCTTGGTGACTGGTTCCACTGAGTGTTCATGCATGCTGTAAACAATTCCTAAGACGAAAGAGAAAGCTCCAATTTTATATGTGGAGAGACAGCATGGTACTCTGAAAGATGATTCCCCCTTTTGTTGATATTGAAACCTATCTTCTTTGCTCACTAGTCGGACTGTAGACACCGGCATCTACGCCACTGGGGGCCCAAACAAACAGGCGGTATCCGCCATGAGGTGAAGTTGTGAGACAGAAACTGGCGCAGTTTATTTAGTATATCTGTATCTGTATCTCGGATGAATTCACTCGTGAGCGAGGAACCCCTCCCTGGACTTCTTCCAACGGACTTGCCATGGTTGTCCATGTTGTCCCGATGCTTTGAGTGAGGTCATCGCGCCATCTTGCTTTGGGTCGCCCACGTGATCTCCATCCTCTTGGCGTCCATTCAGTTGTTCTGAATTTTAATATTTAATATAACTGTGAACAAATCCTGAAAACAAGGTTCGACACAAGGCTGTAGAAATGACATCAGTGGAAAAATATGAAGCCTTCGTCTTCGGAATAGTAACTGTTTCAAGGGTTTGGTAGGCTGTAGCTTAAGGACTCACAGAATACAATGAAAGTCTTTTGGGTAGGCTACTTCTGGATGGGTTTCTGGATGGTTGAAACCTACATTTGGGTTACTTAAGCCTAATTTGAGTCCAAATGCCATCAGTGCACTCCATTTTGGGCAGGTTAACAATCATCAAAAACCTTCCGTGCTGTCTGAGTGAGTCGCTCTCAGTCTGGTTCCACTCCAACTATTGCATGGTGTGATTGCTGTGAGAAAGTAATTCAACCCTGAATCAACCCAGCTGCATGAAGCAAACTATGTATTTCTTGAGTTTAGTGTTGCGAGCATCTTTTTCTGTTTGCTTGTTTGTTGGTTTTTTCCCCTCAAGGCTCCCTGTAGTTTTTGCCAAAATGATCTGTGAGCTACAAGCCAAGTGGAGCGGTACAACTGCACAACTGTGATGTGCTCGGAATATTTGGGTTGGTGAAGAAATAGATGGTAATAAACTGGTTCATATGATTCTCCAGTTCCTTTTTAGCTAAGATTCCCCAGCTGATCATGGGTTCATGATTCACCTTGCAACGGGTCGTCCCCGCCCCCATCCCATCACTGTATTTGTCCTTCGTTAGAGTTTTTACCCATGAACCCCTGAGACAGCTAATTTTTGTTGTGCTTTTTGATGTGTTTAAGCATGAAGCCAAAGAGAAAATCGTAAAACAAACATGAAGTATAGATTTCCCTCGAGTCTAGACTCAGAAAACAGATTAATAGGCATAAAAGTGCCTTTGAGTCCACAGAGAGAATCACTAGTAACTCCTGTTAGTTAAAATAGACAGTATTTCTTTGATTATTGGATATCTTAAAATATTTTACAATGGAGTTTAATCCTTTTGTTTAATTGTTCTTGAGTCTAGTATTTTATATTTCACATTAATCCCCAGACAGAAAGTTTATTCCTTGCTAAATACAAATGCAAAGATTTCTGACTTTCCTTAATAGAAATCAGATATTCCTTTCCTAGCATTTATTGAGCTATAATTAGAAAACACTACATTACATCAAATTGATTCTGTGTTAAAAGAAGTGGTCAGCTTTAAAAAAAAATTGTTGCAGCGAGATGCTAACCTTCTTACGGTACATGAGGGATTAACGAAGACATGAAAAAACTAGAAAAGCACCCGGAGAGCGCAAACCTCCACCAGGTCATAGGGTCACTAAACTCTTTTCTTTATTTTGAAAAACACACAATGTTGATGTCTGGAGAATTTTTGCTAATGATTCCAAGTAATAATAGAAACCGGCCCTATCTCTCAGTGTTTAAGAATCCTTCAAAAAAAATCCTGGATCCAGACGGTGATCCGGATCACCTCTAAAATCTAATCCATTGTTACTTTTGCACTTCCAGACATTCGGTAAAAATTTGGTGAAAATCCGTCCATAACTTTTTGAGTTATGCTGGTAACAGACAAACAGACAGACAGACAAACTCCAATGATTGCATAACCTCAGCTGGCAGAGGTAATAATTGAGTTAAGGACTGTGTTACAGAATTATGCAGTAGTGGCTGGTGACAAAAAAATAAAAAATAAATAAAAATAAGAATTTAAAGATGGAAGCAGTTCAGATTCAAATGCCTGACATTATATATTGGTCACAACATTATTCCACCGCCCATTCATCTTATGTGGCATTTTGACGAAATGTAAACAAGCTACCCTGCCATTTTCCTGTATTTGTACATCATAAACATAATATGACAGCGGAATATTCAGGGTAGATTGTTAGGTCACCACCTAAAATTGGTCTGGTGGAATGTTTATTTAAATATTTTTTTTATTTATCCATGAAATAGCCTGTAATACGGATCTACCAAACACAAAATTATAAAATTTTACAAAATGATTCTAACTACCAGCATCACTAGTTTCAAACAAAAGCAGGTAAACAAATCCCTCCTATGTTTTATGCATTCCTGTAAAACCTTAACGTAGCGAACTGGCAGAAAAATAAACATGATAAATTCTTACCTTATTTGTAAGGTTGGTGTATGAATCAAACTTGCAAACTCTACAACAAAGAGAGACAAACACTGTCTCCCTGAACTTGAGATGAACTTTAAAAAGGTAGCATAAGGAATGGGAATTGTCTGATACCGTTAAACAAATAAAAACAAGCTTTTCTTTTATTTCTTTGGATCCATGGAAATGAAAACGTGATCATCCTGAAAGAGAAGAGACGTACATGATCTGTAACGACTGCTGTGGGTGAACACGAACTTGAATACAATGTGGATGATTGTTTAATGTTATTAGAGCCAAATACTATTGGAAAAAATAACTGGCTGCCAAAAAAAAAAAAAAAAAAAAAGTGGAATTGGATACGAGTGCTGAGAGCCGCGTCCCGGTTAACTTCCGATGTCAGAAAATTTGAGATCAGACAACCTGAATGCAAAAGGATTCATTTCTTGTATCCGCTCTCATTTTACTAGTGCTCAGAAACCAGGCATCATGTACTTTACACAAAAATGAAGCCAATATAATTTAGGTAAAAAATGTCCAGGTACATGTGTGTATGTGTAAGTAATTTTTATATCATGGTTAAGATTTTATTTATTTATTCATTTTTTGAGCCACTAAATCCTACTGGGGTCGCAGTAAGGCAGGAGCCGATCTCAGCTGACTCGGTGATGTCAGAGTACACCCTGAACAGCTCGCCAGACCATTGCTGGGCCATCACACCCACAACCAACCACACTCACATCACACCTATAGGAAATTTGGACCGGTCTGTTGGAGGAAACCGGAGTACCCGGAGGAAACCCATACGAGCAAAGAAGAACGGCACACAGAAACTCCTTCACCGAACCCAGGACTCAAACCCATGACCTTCTTGCTGTGAGGTGGATGTGCTAATCACCACACCATCATGCCAAAATTCATAGTTAGTTTTATATAATTATATAATTACTGTAGCTTCAGCATGTTTTGAAGAGCCTTATAATCTCTGGGGAAATATTTTAGGGGGGGGGGTGGCGTCCCTATGCTAGTAATGGACGAGTTGCTACTGGAAGGTTATAAAACATTGAATTTTTTTCAATTTTTAGTTCATGGAACATGATACAACATGGGTTTTTTTTGCCCTCATAAATCATTCTTACAAACTTGTTTAAAAGATTATACATTCTGTGTGCAAAAAATAAGGCTCCGTACAGATGAGCGATAATTTTTATGCAGCAAAACTATAGTATAAAGCAGCGTTTCCCAACCTGTGGGCCGTGGCCCCTTCTGGTGGGCAGCGAAGGTATTACAACTGGGCCGTCAAAGCAAACAGCACAGATAAGGGTGAATCTTTCACACAGAACTCAGATATTTAAGGTTGGGCTATGTTTGTTCAGTCATAGCCTCAGTGAAATCAAGTTGTTGTTCAGTTTAACATTGTACATGACAAATGCTCCCTTGATTTTTGAGCTTTTACTTTGATTCCAGTTTTGTCCTGTGTGTTCCAGATGTTTCATCAAAATTAAAGGCATTTGAGAACATTATTTGGCCCTTATTTACTCGTAGTTTATATTGAGCAGTGGCTGTTGTCTTTAGGGCTGTGGCGGGGGGGCACAGACATTTTTGAGACTTTCAAGTGGGCCCTGAGTTGGGAATGGTTGGGAACCCCTGGTATAAAGTATATTTGATGTTTTGGGATTTTTGCTTTTTCTTTAAACAGTTTGCATGAGGGCACGGTGGCGTAGTGGTTTGCACAGCTGCCTCACAGCAAGAAGGTCCTTGTTTGAGTCTGGGGTTTGGGCAACTCGAATCTGTGTGGAGTTTACATTTTCTCCCAGTGTTTGTGCGGGTTTCCTCTGGGTACTCCATTTTTAAGGTTAACTGGCTGCTCCAAATTGCATCTAGATGTGGATGTGAGTGCGAATGGTTGTGGGCATGTCGCTCTGCGATGGTCTGGCAGGTTGTTCAGGGTCGGCTGATATAGGCTGCAAACCCGTATAATAGGATTAATCAGTTTGGCAAATGAGTGATGTATGAGTGATCGATTGCATGAGGCTGATATTGAAGACATTGCTGAAATACAGTATGTGGAAAATGAGGGAAATGGAAAAACCTAGAATTACAGAGTTTGAGATCGGGTATCAATATGCATGTGCAAAAGCAACAAGCATGTTTATAACTTCAATAGACGGTTGGACTATTTTACCCGTACCTAACATAGGCTAACTTAGGAGTCTCATTCCCAAAAATGAAGAAAATGTGTAAAATTCTAATAAAAACAGAATGTGATGATTTGCTAATCTTATAAATGCATATGTTATTCACAGTAGACCACACTAAAAGTTTTTAATGTTGAAATGTTTAAATGTTTAGTGTTTACTATTTAAAGATAAACGTTAGCTTGTTTTGAATTTTATGGCTGTAATACATTTCAAATAAGTTGTGATGGGGAAACAAAAAGCTCAAAAATTAAGTGGTACTAAAAAGAAACAGCTAGAGGAACATGTTGCAGCTGATTTGGCAGGGTAGTACCATGTTTGGGTTTAAAAAGAGCATGGAGATCACTGCATGGGCTCAGGAACACTTCCGGAAATCACTGTCTGTGAATACAGATTGCAGTTCAGTTCAACAATGTAGGTTAGCGCTTTACAACCAAAGAAGAAACCATATGTGAACATGATGCAGAAACACTGCAGTCTTCTTTGAGCTCGAGCTTATTTAAACTGCACTGAGACAAAGTGGAAAATCATGAATCAAAACTTATTTTTTAAAACATGGACGCTGCATCCTCCTAACTGAAGAAGGGACAGACAATCCGGCTTGTTATTCATGCTCAGTTCAAAAGCCTGCATCTCTCATAACGGTCTCCACAGACACTTATTTCTGATTTCTTTTTAGTCCCACTTAGGTTTCCAGCTTTTAACTGCCAACTTCTCAGATTTTTTGAGATGTGTTGCTGCCATCAAATTCAAAATGAACTAAGGCAAAAAAAAAAAAAAACCCTTTCCTTCTGGTCACCCGACCAACTCACTTTTTTCCCGCCGACTCTAAAGTTTCTGTAACCCAGTGGTTATTTAATAACAGACTGTTATTCAGTGTCAATAGGTACACTGTCTCTTTAAGAGTCTCAAGTGGGAAGGTTCGTGGGTTGCACTTGAGCATTGCTGAGAGAGAAGAAGGGGGCAGAGCAAAAAAAAAAAACGTTTACCAACCTACCGACCCAAAGTTATTCTGCAATATTACCGGAAACAAAGTTTTTTTCTTTTTTTGGTGGCCTAATGATTTTCATGAAACAGTAGAATGTCCCACTTTCACCATGTTTTCTGTTTTATTGCTTATAGTGTTTATAAGATTTGCAAAATCAGTGCATTCTGTTTTTATTTACATTTCACAAAGTATCCCAACTTTTTTTTGTAAATGGGGCTACTTTTAGAGCTGTAGCTTGAGGTGGGTGGCATAGTGGTTAGTCCTTCTACCTCACAACATAAAGTCTTGGGTTCACGTCCGAGGTTCAGGTGTTTCTGTGTGGAGTTTGTGTGTTTTGATGTACTCTATTAATCCCCCAATTGAAATTTACAGTATATCAAACTATGCAAAGTCAACAAACAAATGCCTGAACTTGATCCCAAGACCCATGTTCTCCCTGTGCTTGTGTGGGTTTCATTTGGGTACTAAGATTTAAGATTTCCTCCCACTATCCAAAGACAAGGACATTAAGCTGATGGGCTGTTCCAAATTATCCCTTGATGTGGATGTTTGTGTGTGCATGTGTTGGTCCTGCCATGGTCTTGCGAGTTGTTCAGGGTGTTTGTTTTGAGGTAAGAGAAAATATTCTTTGTAAAAAAAAATAATAATAATAATAATCATAATAATAAAATCTTTACATGAATCAGAATATGTACTTCTGATTTTTTAGACTTCCTGGGAATATTATTCACATTTGGGCATCACTGAACACTGTGAGGCCAGTGTGAAGTAAAAAGATCCAAAGGATTAACGTGACATCGGAGTACAGACGCTCCCCAACTTTCGAACCTTCGTTTTTACAAACCTTTGGAGATACGAACAGAGCTGCCTGTAAGTCAGATTTTGTATTTAGCGTCTTTTCTGTGTCGTAACGTCTTTCCGCCGCTGATACCAATGCCCAGTCCTGTGATCGTAAACAAACCCTCCGCCCAGCATCACTCTCCTCTGCTCATAGTGGGCATAGTCGCGTGCGACCCTGGGGAGCATGCTTTATTTTACCATACTGTACTAGAATTAAGTGTAATTGCACCTCCACTACAGTAGATGGCAGTGGCGCTCTCATTGCCGCGCTATGGTGTCGGGGATTTCTGCAGCGAGCAAACGATATGAAGTGAAAAGAGAGGATTTCTGTTACAGATTATGTTAATAAAGTTTTTCTTTATTGTAAGTTGAACTATATTTATTTTTTGTTTGTTTTTAATGTTAATAAGGATACACTGTTATGCAGAGGTGCACTAATAATAATTTTATGGACAAATAATACTATTTATAGTAACGCATGTGGGTAGTGGGGGCGTCACAGAAAATAATTGAGAAGCACTGCATTACTTATACACATACAAACAACTTACGAACAAATTCACCTAACGAACGGTTGTTCGTAAACTGGGGAGCGTCTGTACATCAGCAAAAACCAAGATGTTGACAGGAATCTTTCGTCCTGTGGAAGTTATCAAGTCTGCGCAGCATATGAGAACCTGGCGGTGATGGGAATCTTTTAATTCTTGGCTGTGACAAAACAATTAATAAGGCATTTAACAGCATAGCAGACACTTTGCACGGGCTTCGCTCGAAGGTGAAGCATGATTTGCGATGTTGTGGGGTTTGAGAGATGGGCCGTACACGTTAATTACACACATGGCTGAAAATCTCCAGGGATGAGCTATGATCTCGAGTGGAAAGGTGGCCTTGGGAAAGAAGGCTTTGAGCATTTTGTAATTAACGCCTTCTTTAATTATCCTGCAGGAGATCTGCTTCCCAACTGAGACGCATCCTCTATAACGAGACAATGAGAAATACCAAGATATGCACTTGAGAGGCAGATCCATTGGATGAGTACAAAAGGATAAACGTACTATAGAGAAGTAGGTGAAGATTTTGGTTTGGTTAAAAATGTAAACCTACATCTTTATAGCTGCTTTTTTGATGATTTTTTTATTTGGGATTTGTCAGACAGAAGCACATTGAGTGTTGCTTTAGGTTATTAAAGGTACCAGGTATTAAAGTTTGTGTGATAGGATTCCTCAGGGGCAGGAAATAAGTTATCGTCTCATACGGAATTTATGATTTAAAGATGAGCCAGTAAAAGAGATGCGATGAACCTGTAGGGCATTTTGCTCTGTTAGAGTAGGCGGTAGTGATCGAGCCAAGGCTTAGTTTATAGTTTATTTTGCTTATTAAAATGCTGAAGCCAGAGAACAAGCCAAGGCATGTAGGAACACCTGCACGGCCCTCATCAATATTCATGTACTCATCAGATCATCGGCGCGATTCCACGATTTGTGTCCCAGTGATTTTACATTAACAAGTATGGACGGAAAATAAAAGGGAAATATAGAAAAAGTGAAAATATTAATAAAGGTACTCCAGCTACTCGACTTCACCTTGAAATTGAATCAGTGAAATGCATTAAATCATATCTGAATCTTTTTAACACCTCATGCTTGAAACATCCTTTATTTTTTCATGAATCAGTAATAAGGTATGAAAAGATCACAATCACGGTACATGAATTCTCCAGACGCTCCTCTATGATGTATTGGGAACATTCCAGAAGCAGCGTGGCTCATCAGGGGCGGTATGGTGGCGTAGTGGTTGCCTTACAACAGTGCTTCTCAAATAGGGGGGTGCGTGTGACCCTGGGGAACATGCTTTTTTTGCCATACTGTACTATAATTAAGTGTAGTTGCACCTCCAGTACACTAGTTGGCAGTGGCGCTCTCACTGTTGCGCTATGGTGTCGGGGATTTCAGCAGAGAGCAA
>JAQNCB010000028.1:22874596-22886838 GCA_030068295.1 Euristhmus nudiceps | reverse complement strand
GTCTCCTCAGTTCCCAAACGTTTACTGAGTGTCGTTAAAAGGAAAGGCGATGTAACACAGTGGTAAAAAGGCCCCTGCGCCAACTTTTTTTGCAATGTGTTGCTGCCTTTAAATTCAAAGTTAATGATTTGCAAAAAAATAAAAAATAAAATTAAAAAAAGTTTCACAGTTTAAACATTAAACATCTTGTCTTTGCAGTGTAGTTAATTAAATATAAATTGGAAAGTATTTGCAAATCATTGTATTCTGTTTTTATCTACGATTTACATAATGTGCCAACTTCACTGGTTTTGGGTTTAGTACTCTGTGGAAACAATCAAGTTAATGTCTGAGCCAAGTGCACTACTTAAGTACAGATTAATTTGTGGCCGTGTGTACTACAGTCAATGCGTTAATATGCAGCTCGTTACTTGGGAGTGGATGCCATTCAAGAAAAGATGACAATTTAATTATAGTAATCTTAAACAATGCTGAAGGTGCATCCTTTTAACAACTCATTTAGGATGGGTAACATGACAACCATGTTCAAATTGCTCATTGTGTTTTGGTTTGTTCCATTTCATTTGGGGAATTTAGCAAGTGCTCTCACCCTGAGAGACTTACAATCTAACTTTTTTTTTTTAAATACAACTGAGCAGCTGAGGGTTAAGAGCTTTGCTCAAGTGCCCACCAGTGGTAGCATTGTGGAACTGGGGATCGTTTCCCTGACCTTCGGATCAATAACCCACGGCCTTAACCACCAAGCTATCACTGCACCTCCTGATCCGTATTCATGATGATTGATTTAAAAACCAAAAACTGCTGGCACAGATTACGGAATATGTAATCACTGCCATTCTGTTACTGAAATCATTACCTGATTTCGAGGCTTCCCGTGTAAATGGTAACATGCTTGAATGAAAAATGCATTGCACAAACTTTATCATTAAAATGGTTAAATAAACCAAAAGCAATAATACATTCATTCTAATATTCTAGAATATTTTCAAAGGAATGTCAGTCTACATGTAATAATCTGGGCCTGTCTTCATGTTGAACCGAATAAAAGCTTTGTGTCCACCATGTGAAAAGCCTGGAACCACGGGACATGAGCAGCTTGTGAACCCTGATCAGTTTAACCAGACGCAGTAAAAGCACAGAGGGCAAGAGAGAGACACACAAGACAGATGGGACTCCGTACCCTTTTCACAGGTGTGGCGAAAACAGAAAGGTCACCTGGGAACAGGAGCAGCGACAGGCAAACAGCAGCAGCAAACTCTGTGGCATGGGAACCCAAACAATGTGAGACCACTAAAAAGAACATAATACTGACTGCATCATTTCACTCGGGGGTTAAAACGGGTAAATACTACAGAGAGGGCAGGTGAAATTTACTGTTGGCAAATTCAATCAAGATCAGCAGATACTCAGCAACCATTCAGGTGGAGCCACTGTGTCACATGACTCCTCCAACTTTGTCAGGGAAGTAATGAATTTTCCATTTAAAAAAAAAAAAAAAAAAAAAAAAAAAAAAAAAAAAAAATCTGATTTGCTGTGAGCTCCGTCAGACAGCAGTGTCTCTCTGCATTTACATCACGCAGGGGGAAAATACCTGCAGCAGTGCATACATACACGTGTGTGTGTGTGTGTGTGGCTTTACTAACGGAACCACAAACTGGTACACAGTCTGACCTTTCAAGTTAAATAAAATGAGATGTACATCATGCCATTAGAGTCAAAACCATCCCTCAGAATGATACACAGGTTTTATGGCCAAACTTTGTGTACATTAAAATTGGCAGGCTTTAGACCACTCAAACTTTTTTTTTGGTGAGATTCATGGTGCCCAACTGCAAAAAAAGGATTTTGGAAAGCACAATTTCAGGACATCTGAACATGGAACCGACTGAAATTTGTTCAGTCTGCTGGAAGTATTCCGTTGCACGTGCAAAATCAAATTCTACGTCCAGACTGAGCGATTTAGGGAGCGTGCTTTTACGGACAACAAAACTCAAAAACTTGTGTTCCATTAGCAAAGCTGTACTCATACACGCGCACACACTACTGTGCAAAAGTTTTAGGCACATACAAAGGAATGGTGTAGTACAAAGATGCCTTATATTTACATATAAATAATGACATTAAGTTAAAGATCTCTACATAAAAAAATTCTATAAAGCAGTAAACAGTAATAAGTGAAACTAATTCAATACCAGTTGTGATGACTTTGTTTAAAAATAGAATCGCTTCAGCTTGTACAGTTTTATAAGTACAGTATGTACCGGGTCTCTTACAGAACCAGCCGCAGTTCTCCTGGAAATGTCGACTGTCACACTTGAAGGCTGCTGTGATTTACATGCAAATATAGAATCATTATATTTTTGTCTGAAAAGTTCTCACATATATGTAATATGCTGTTTTCTTTATTCACATACTGTACCAACTTTTTTTTAATGTAACATTTCATTTTGTGCTTGGAAAACTAATGTTTGGAAATATAAAGTGTATTTTGTACCAACTTACTAATATACAAATTACAAAACAATCTATGGCAAAGTTTTTACTTTATTAAAAAAAAAAACCAGGGTGCCTCAAACTTTTGCACAGTACTCTGTATGTGAATATATCTCCACACATTTTTATTCTCTATAAATTCAGGTTTATCTGGAATAATCCAGGTTGAATATACAACTTTGTTTCTAATACATATAAAAATTTAACACCTAAAAATTTTTTTTAAAAAAAGTACAGTAGTATGCCGATTTTTTTTTCCTTTATAAGCAATGTGCACAAGTGGTCGTGTTAAAACGTAGTCAGCGATGCACTGGCCATTATTCAGTAAAACGGAATGATCACTTTGCTTGTTTGTACGTCTTCTCATATTAAATTACTCATCAAAACAAACTGAATATAAATACAAAAAGTATAACATCACATCTCCAGCAGCAATAGCATAAAATTAGGCACGATTGCCTCAATATATTGTGAATCCTGAACACAGATGAATCTTCGGTCATAAAACCAGAAACAGATTCATGTCAGAAGGTCAGGGTTGTGCTCTCGGAGGGGAGGAGAGGAGAGGAGAGGAGAGGAGGGGAGGGGAGGAGAGGAGAGGAGAGGAGAGGCAGCTCATTTCAGGAAAAGAACTCCTTTTCCAGTTCGAAGACAGACGGGCGACTCGGCGTGCTCTGGATTCGACAAAGAGGAACAGTGCAGTCACGTTTCTGTCCCTCAGTGTCCACGTCCAAGAGAGAGCAGCCCATTTTGACCTCAGAGGACAGCACGATACCCAGGTTCTGCGCACTCTTCTCTCCAGAGCAGTGACCTAGAGAGTAGCTCTTGTTTCTGCTCCTGAGAAGACCCCAGCAGTGAGGTTTGGCTCTCAGAGACAACGGCCTGGGCCTGGACACCGAATCTGAGGCAGTCTGCTTTCCCTGGCTGCCCTCTCGGTCAGGTTTCTTTTTCTGCGAGGACGAGACTACAGGGACTCCTGCCGCACTACTGGACGCAGAACAGTTGGTTCCAGCTGCTGAAAAACAAAATGATCCACATTCAGCATTAAGGGTGGGACGGTGGTTAGCATGGTCACTCAAAGCAAGAAGGTTGTGGGTTCGATTCTCAGGCTCAGGGCATTTCTGTGTAGTTTTCATGTTGTCCCTTTGGGTTGGAGTGGGTTCCCTCCAGGTACTCCAGTTTCCTCCCACAATCCAAAAACATACACAGTAGGTTGACTTGCAGTTTCAAATTGTCCCTAGATGTGAGAGTGAACAGTTGTGCGAGTGTTGACCATGCGATGGTCTGGCGAGTTGTTCAGGATGTACCCTGCCTTTGCCCAGAGTTGGCCGCTTGACCCTAATTAGGATCAAGCAGTTTAGTAAAATGAATGAAGTCAGCCAGCATTAAAGCCTAAATAAATAGGTACCGGTACTTTAAATTAAAAACACGATATCTCTATACAGACTCGACAAAGTGCATCAGATATACTGAGTAATACTGAAAAATATTTCGGGGAATTTTTTTTTTGTAAAAACACACTGTATGGCCAAAAGTATTAGGACACCACACCGTGAAACCCATATGTGCTTCCTGAAAATCCCAGTCCAGTTTTACTCCCTCGCGTTGTCCACTCTTTGGAAGACGAGAGTTTAGATTGTGGCAGGTGAGGAGGATTGGAGCGCAGTCGGGATTCCGGTTCATCCCAGAAGTGCTCTCTCGGACTGAGATCTTAGTCAAAGCGCTCCTTCATTGACCTCATACTGCTCACAGGGCAACATCATGCTAGAACTACACTGGTGCGGCTAAGGGAACTCCTCATGCTACAGCATACACAAACACACTATACGATTCTGTTTTAAACTTCACAGTATCGGTTTCAGGAAGAACTTCACCCGAGTGTCGACAGATGAGGCGCCCAAAAACACTTTACTACGTCATATTAATGATTCTGAAGCTGATATGCAAAAAAAAAAAAACTTCTTGCCTGTTTAGCTAAGAATGCATCTCCGAGTAAAGCTTAAAGAGATTCTCTGTGTATGATTTGGTGGAATCAAATTAGAACCAAATTAATCCAATAAATAAATGCGCCAACAGTTAAATTTTTTAAGACATATTCAAAAAGATATCACACAGTGATTAGCACAGCCGCCTCATAAGAAGTTCCTGGGTTCATGTCACGGCCTCGAGGATTTCTGTGTGGAGTAATTATTCACTTATATTGTGTATATATAGTTCCTTAGTTGTTTTACCACTTGTTTTTTCTACTTATTGTTACTTTTATACTGTGTTGCACTATCACTTGCTGCTGTAGCAATGCAAATTTCCCCGTTTGTGGGACGAATAAAGGATTATCTTATTCGTGTTTGTGTGGGTTTCCTCCTGGTGCCCAGGTTTCCTCCCACAGTCCAAAGACATTAGGATAACTGGCTGTTCCAAATTGATACTAGGTCTGAGTGCGAATGGCTGTGATGGACTCGCAAGATGTTGAGGGTGTGCCCTGCCCTTGCCCAGCGTTGGCCGAGATAGGCAGTAGCCTCCCAACAACCCTAACAGGATTAAGCGGTTTGGAAAATGAGTGAGAGAGAGTAAATAAATAACACCTTCTAGCATTTTGAGACAGCCAATTAACATAATCTGCATATCTCTGGACTGCAGGAGGAAACTGGAGTACCCAGAGGAACCACATGTAAGCAGGGTGAGGACATGCAAAAGCCCTTACCGAGCCTGGGACTCAAACCAAAGACCTTCTTGCTGACGTGACACCACCGTGTACATCGTCTTCGCCCAAAGCCGCTCAAAATAAGCTCCAGCCTTCCAGTGACGCCGGTAGGACTGCGGTTTGGAAAATCAAAAACTAAGTAAACAAATAACTGCACTTTAACTATCTTGTATTACTCACCATACTGACAGACAGCAGGACTGGATTTCTTTCTCCTGAGCCGGGAGCATGAGGTGGTGTTGGGCTCTGGTACTAAGGGAGGGCACGGATTATCAGTCCTGTCCACACTTCTGCCACCGTGGCTGATTTGATGGACTCCAGAGCCATTGACTGGTGGCTCAGTGAAAGGTTTGTGCTCAGGCCCCTCAGAGCCTGAGTGGAGGAGACACTTGGTCGAGTTGCACTCGGAGATTGAAGACATGGCCAGCAGGTTGTCGTCTCTGCGTGGGCTGCAACTGCGCCGGAAACGTGTGGCACGCTGAAACAAGCCTTCCCGCTTCTTCCGCTCTTCTCGGGGCTCCACCTCATCAGTGGGTGTGGCCTTATGAACATCACGCAGGTCCACACCCAGAGCAACAGCGGCTAGCAGGGAGGCGCAGCCGTACAGCACAGAGTCTGTACGTCGCCGGCCGCCTGCCCGCTTCAGACTGTTGGTAGGCGTGTGCTGCGGCGTTGTGCTTGCCGAGCTGGTGGATGTGGTTGGCTCCTCTTGGCTCTCTGCCCCGCCTCCTGCAGTGACCCCAGGCCCCTCACTCTGCTCGTCTTTCCACAGAGGTAGATCAAGATAGACCTGATTGGGGAACTTGAGTTGCTTTGGTTTGCTGTCTGAGCCGTCGAGAGAACTTGTTTCGTCTTTAGGCGTCCCTACACATGAAGGTTCTTCTTGTCAGCGTTATTATAAATAAGTAGAAAACGAGGGGGGGGGGGGGTGCTGAATCTTGCTTACCTTGCTCAGCAAATAATGCAGCCAGTGGAACAGATTTCTGCGACTTCAGCAAAGTAGTAGACCAAGGATTGTTTCCGTCTGAGAGCGGTCGAATTCTGGAAGCCAAGTAATCATTTCGTCATTGCAGGAGTTTAAGACCTTGACAGAAGGACAACTGAGGCTATGTTTGGTTCCATCATCGATGGTTGTAATGACTTCAACAACCTTTTCCTGAATTATTTTTCATTTATTCCCACCCAATAACCATGTTTGCGATTAGTAACTAATCTGCGAACCGAAACATGTTACAGAAATACATTTTACACATTATCCAGATTATAAAAATACAAAGAATATAATCCGAGTGTTTGAAATCATTTCATCAGCGATATATAGAGGGACAGCGACACCCTATTTGCATTGCATACCAGCCAGCACAGTTTTTAAGGGATTTACACAATCCACTGAGAGGCACAGCACAGTGCTGCCTCACTGCGCATCTCCCCAGTATCTGAAAGGGACGTATGGAAATTCTGCTATTTTTTTTTTATTGAAAAAAATTATTTTAATGTTTAATTCAAACTGTAAAATGATCTGTAATACTGATGACAAATATTAACATTTATTATATTATAAGATTAAGTTTTTCTTTTCAGGATTGACAGGGGAGGCTGAGCCTCCCCTGAATGCACGTCACTACGGGACAGAAACAACTAAAAACAAAAGTACAGTGGGACCTTGAGATACGAAAGCTTCAGTACATGAAAATTTCATTTTATGAAACGACATGCAAAGGTTTTTTTCGCTTCATTTTACGAAAAATTATTCAGCATACGAAAGAAATGGAACACAAATTTCCCATCATACTCAGTACCATGAGCCTGCTCTCCTATTGGTCAGATTCTTTCCCATCATGATCAGTACCATGATCCTGCTCTTCTATTGGCCGAATCTTTCCCATCAAGCATCATTCAAGGGGAAGTGAGTCAAAATCCACACTCCAGTCCAGGTGGTGGTGGTAATACAACTCAAGTCGGTTTGTCAACCACCAAAAAAAAGGAAAAGAAGAATCCGATGGAAATTAGAAACAAGTTTTATGTTTCCTGCCATTTATTTTCTGCCGTTTTAATCATTTGATTTGCCCTCCTCCTCGCCACTTTCACTTTCGGACATCGCCTCACTCAAAAAGGTAAGGTTCCACATTTTCCTATTCTTTTTTTCTTTGCATTATGTTCCATTATCTACTTCATTTATATGTATTAACGGTTAGGTATATTGAATGATTCAAATGTATTTCGCTCGTATTTCATTCTGGTTTTACCCTTATAAAAATGAAATGTGGTGTTTTTGTAGAGCTTGGTATGAATTATGCAATTTACATGTAAAACGTGATTCATTATACGAAAAAAATGATATGAAAGCCACTCCGGAACGGATTAAATTCGTATCTTGAGGTACCACTGTATGTAAAGATACAACTTGTCATACTGCTGAATTAGTGGGGCTCTCCAAAGACATTTGTTTTTTTTACTCATTTTCTTTCTCACTTGTGGGTTTATTTTTTGATGTACCTCATCAGGTGACCGAGACGAGTGGTATTTTAAAAGATCTTTCAGACTCCGATAATTGGTAAAATATGTTTATATTCAGCCTTTGTGAGTACCAAATGACCCACGGACTGGGACCGGTCTGCGGCGCAGTGGTTGGGGACCTCTGGTTTATGGGTGTACATGTTGGCTCATTGATGCTAATAAAAATCCTTTTTAATTTTAGGATTTGTGAATTTCTTGTCACTATTAAACTTGTCCCCAGTTTCAATTCAGAATATCATGCAGTTCAGTAAGCATCAACAAAACAAGAGCAAAGATAAGTGGAAACCTTTCAGCACTGTTTCCTCTCTCCTTGGTCTGAATGGAGCTCGGACCCCACGTGCGAACCTTCTTCTTTATACCCTTCTTCACATCCTCAAACTCCTCAGGCTTATAGATGGTGCTCCTACCCCATGTCCTGTTGCTCTCATCCAGAGTGACTGCAGTGGAGAAAAGTAAATTAGAGATGGTCAGTGTTCCCAATCAACCAAGTAAGCAGATTTACATTTAGAAAGCATCTTTTATTCAATAATTAAATGGATTGCACTGCTCGGAACGATGTAATAAGTCACTAGTGTGGACAAATCACATACCTAAGCAGCCATGAAACAGAAACAGCCATAAGGCAATGTGTAGTTTGATTTGATTTGTGCACACATTCACCAATTCAGCAGGCTAAGAGTTCTCAATGTATTTTTATTCATTTATTTTAATTTATATAGTCCAAATGATCACATTAATCAGGAAAACAACCTAGCCACCTCACACCAACCGATCCCATTCAGTTTACTTACAGCTGTAACTCAGAACTGGTTGCATCAATTCATATTAAATGACATCAGGAACTGGGACGCAGCTGAATTTTGGCAAACTCCCATATAGGGTTAAATGTAGCTGCTATTCTTATGATGACGGGGTCACTGAACAAATATGGTCCCACCAGCCAATCTTAATTTGGCAAGCGTTTCATGAAGTTAGCATTGAGCTCGAACAATGTTTCTATCCAAGGTCTTTTTATTGTGCTTGGACCCCACAAGTTGCAGCTCAGAGTTATGTTTGTTCTTGCATATGATACAGACGCAGTAATGATGAGGATGTCAATATTTTGAAAGAATTTCATTCCAGTTTCCAACTAATAAGAAACAAAAATGTGTCATTCATTTTGATAGTTAGTATGTATTGCTTTTGATTTGCCAACAGAGGCAGCAGTGATTAACGGTTCTGAGTCAATGATTTTCTGATCGAGAGAGAGAGAGAGAGAGAGAGAGAGAGAGAGAGAGAGAGAGAGAGAGAGAGAGAGAGAGAGAGAGAGAGAGAGAGACTTGCTTTGTGTAACTACTCTTCATTGTGAGGATACTTGTGGAATTTTGACCACAAAATGTCAGTGATGCTTTGATGACAACCAACATGTTATGAAGACGATTACAAAAAGCAAGATGTTGTCCTCTGATTATCACCAAACATGCTCACAAACACATACAAGACTGGTGAAATGTAAAGAGGAGCTGCACAGAATACAAGTGAAGCGTCAAGCCGAACGGTCTGCACCCCTGCTGAGAGCTTTAATTGGCTGAAAAATAAGTGAATAACTCTTAGGACCCAGGTACAAAAGCCAAGCCCGTGTGATGGGAAAACAAAAGAAAAAGAGCCTTAGC
This sequence comes from Euristhmus nudiceps, assembly GCA_030068295.1. NCBI lineage: Eukaryota > Metazoa > Chordata > Actinopteri > Siluriformes > Plotosidae > Euristhmus > Euristhmus nudiceps. The sequence goes on along the minus strand of JAQNCB010000028.1, from coordinate 22,877,475 downwards.
ATCACATGATCCTTGCCTTTCCTCCCTGTACGAGGTTTACACTCGTTTGTGATATCCACATCTTGGTGATACACATACATACTGTTCTTTTGAGTCGAGTCACTGGAACAGATCACTGAAGGAAAAGAACAGTGTGAAAGAGTGTGTGTTTAAAAACATTCTATCTATATTTGAATGTCCGAAATACATAAAATAAAAATTAAAACACACAACACTGGTGGAAAACTTGGAATTTTAAGAACAATAATTTATGTGATAATCAGAGTACTCTTTATTAGGTAGAAGGGCGGCACACAATTTAATCTTTTGTGATCAAAGTTTTTGATGACCTCAAAATAATTATAGTTGGCTTATTAGTGTTTATATGGTGCTTTTAACCACAACTTCGACTCTCATAGATTTCTAATTGCCTGAACCGGGTGGTGACATCGGTTTATTTGTATACTTTGAATCTAACTAGGTTTATAATTAGAATTTAAAATACATGCTCATTTATTCGGATGCAGCATTCACACTGGCCGTAATTATATACCTCATCGCAATCAAAAATTACTTCATGCTCGACTCTGTATCTTCTGGTAGTTATAGTAATACCCATACAAATAATATTTTCATACAAAAACCCACTCTGATTTTTCTAGTAATTCTTTTTTTATCTGATAAGAAACACATCTGCTATATAGACACACACACACACACACACACACACACACACACTACAACAGTGCTTCTCAATTATTTTCGGTGACGGCCCCGCCAGGAAGAGGGGGGGGGAAGGGGGGGGACGAGTCACCTCCCTGGCGTGACTATAAATGGTATTATTTGTCGATAAAATTATTAGGACACCTCTGCATAACAGTGTATCCTTATTAACATTAAAAACAAAAAAAGAAATAGTTCAAATTACAACAAAGAAAAACTTGATCGTTCTTTTCACCTCATATCGTTTGCTCACTGAGAAAATCCCCGACACCATAGAGCGACAATGAGAGCGCCACTGCCTCCTACTGTGGTGGAGGTGCAATTACACTTAATTCTAGTACAGTATGGCCAAAATAAATAAATTAATTAATTAATTAATTTATTTAAAAAAGCATGATAACCCCCCCCCCCCCCCCAGAATCACACCGCACCCCACTATTTGAGAAACACTGAGTACAATATCATTTTTTATTATAATAATTTTAACATTTTAACATTATTGCAGGTCACCAAATTGCATTGCGTCTCATTTGCATTAGGTTAAGCTTCACTCTGAGCTGTCTCTTACCCCACTCACTCTCACGAGGGGTTGCTTTTCCAGAAATTACCCACCCTCACTGCAAATAAATTACTCCCCTGCCAGTGTGAATGCTGGCCAAGTTGAAAATGGAACAAAAGCGACATTAGTCCTAAAAACAATTACAATAAATTTTTTTAGTATTGGCAATAGTTCCTGGCAGTGGTGGCTCAGTGGTTAAGACTCTGGGTTATGGACCAGAAGACTGTGGGTTCAATCCACAGTACCATCAAGCTGCCACAGGTGGGCTCTTAAGGAAGGTCATTAACCATCGACTGCTCAGGTGTATAAAATGAGTTGTTCTGTATAAAGTAATGTACTAATAATTTTTATATAGCGTTTCAGCCAAAATACATTTTAAAACCAGTTTTTGAGAAGGGAGGACATACGCTGGATGGCTCGGAGGCGGGGGATAAGTGTGGGGCTGCTTGGAGGGCTGGAACTGGTACTGTTCAGGCTCCTCCTCTTCTCCATCGATGGCGAAGCCTGAACCGTGATCTTATGCTGAAAATCTGGGACACAATCACACATTAATATTCAAACGGGAGTGAACAGACTCCACCGAAACAGTTATACACCACAATGCCAAATCAGACAGCAAGTTCTCTTAAAGTGGGCCACCTGAGGGCAAGCTGATGCGGTTGCCATCCTTGAGCTTGAGGCGACTGCGCTTAAACTTGCCCTTCCTCTTCTTGACATTAGGCTTGTCCTTGTTTAACTGGAAGATAAGGATATTGAGCTCACGCTCCAGCACGTTGATCTCTCTCTCAGCCAGCTGTTGCTCTCTCCTCTTCAGTAGTTCCTCATGCGATTTCTGTTGCAGTGCAGCCCGCATCAGCTCCTCCTCACGAGAGCGCAGTTCCTGGTAAAACACAGAGTGGAAGATTAAAGTCAAACATAACCTCAATTCAAAACCATACAGAGTGTTTCCTCGGGTCTTTTACCCAACATTTCAACATAGAAATATATGTATATGCATTTGGTAATTATTAGTGAAAATACATCCGTACAAGAAGACGAAATTCAGTCCATGTACGCTGCCATACTTTCCCATGATGCCTTACTTCCTGTGAGGTAGTGACCCCTCCACACACATACAGAGTTGGTTTGTTTACACGGTAGTTGAACGCATTTGGGCGAAGTGTGCATGCAAAGGTTTTTAATAATACACTAGTTTATAAATATACACAAAACAAACAGATCGATTTAATTGTAACATATTAGAATCAACGGCAACTGGAAGCGAACCTTCAAATGTAATTTTGCCGTCCATGTTTGAGCCGGAATACGAGTGATGCGCATAGACGACAGTGGTGCGGTACATACGTCATATTCTCCTGTGTATGGCGTGAGATTTAAAACCCCGAAACGAAGATGATGGCGGCGCCCTTTACTGAAATAGCGAAGAATTAAAAGGCTTATATTAGTAACTAGGGCTGCAACTAATGACTATTTTAATAATCGATTAATCGGTCGATTATATTTTCGATTAATCGGATAGAACACAAGCATTTTATAATGTTTTCCTGTATTCAAATAACAGAACATTTTTTTTCAAATCATGAAATTTCAATATCGAAATTAAACACCTGAACACTTA
>JAQNCB010000028.1:22842523-22860578 GCA_030068295.1 Euristhmus nudiceps | reverse complement strand
AATGTGTCAGCGTACATGGACTGAATTTTTTGCTGTATTTTCACTAATATAGTAATTACAAAATGCATATACATTTTCTCCTAGGTTGAAACGTGAGGTAAAAGTCCCGAGGAAACATTTATTCAGTTTTTGAATTAGGGTTATGTTTTGCTTTAAAGATGTAAACATGTGAGAATGTTGCATGGGGACAGAAATCCTGCCATGATCAGAGGGTCTGAGACAATTAGGAGAATTTAAATTCAGAGACCTTTTCACAGCAAATCTTTGAAGTTTACCATTGTGTAAAACAGGGGTCACCAACCTTTTTGAAACTGGGAGCTATTTCTTGGGTACCAATTAATGCGAAGGGCTGCCAGTTTTATACACACCCATGAAATAAATTTGCTTGATTTACCTGTAATTATGGTATAAATAATTAATGATATTCATCTATGTGAAGACACTGATCATGTTAATGATTTCTCAATGATTATCAGCAATGATATGACAAGGTAGGAAACAGAAATGTATGCAACACTTCATTTCTATAAATGTATAAATGTCTGTAACTATTTACATTTTCAAATGATCACTTCTGCAACATTTTAACTAGACAACTAACAATAACTGACAATTTTTAACAAATCATGAACTACGATGCAACATGTTTTTAGTTCTGAAACGTCTCTCAACATTGTGCGAACTATTCACCAAGCGGAAAAAGCCAGTGAGTTAAAAACAGGTTTGTACAGACAGCAGTCTTTTCATGAAACTGGTGAAAAAAAATCCCAAAAAGCAACTGGTTGCCATGAAGACCAGGTGGCTCTAATATAATCTGAAACAATTTTTTATATATAAATATTGTCATTTTCAATTGCACACCAAATGCAAGTGTGAATTTAAGAAAGAATTGCAATAAAAAACTAAGATGAAGCTCACTCGTAAGAGGCGCGACGGTGAGCTATTTTTAGAACAGGCCCACGGGCTACTCATGTGGTCTTTGCGGGCTACCTGGTGCCCGCTGGTACCCCTGGTGTAGAAGATGCATACACTAGTATACAGAAAATTTTATGGACATTTGGCTCCAGGTTTTGTTCCTATTCGCTGTTAATACATTTGTCTTTTCTGGGAAGGCAGTCCACTAAATTTTGGAGTATGGCCTGTTGGGATTTGAGGGGATCATTCATCCAAAAGATCATTAAGATCAGGCACTAATATCAGTCTGGGACACCCAGGGTGGTTGGTGTTCTAGTTCATCTGAAATGTCTTCAGTGGGGTCTAGGTCAGAGCCCTGTGCAAGCGACTCTCCTTTACCACACTCCAACCTCATCAAGGTGTGTCTTCATGGAGCTCACTGTGTGTGCAGGGGGTCTGTCATGCTCGAGCAGGTTTTTGTTACCCAATAGCAGATGACGACATCTTGCACACTCGTTTTCTTTCAGCTTTGTGACACAAACCACATATAGAAGCTACATGTGGGTCAAGTGTCCATAAACCTGACAATATAGCGTAGATATAAACTGACCAGGTGTTCATGGGAATGCCTAGGGTAGGTCCCCAGCAAAAATCTTAATCACAACTGCTTTGGTCAATACTGAGATTACAATTATTTACCAGGATTACTCACTGACCCCTGCACTTACAGAACTTAACTATTTCACTGTGCTGCAGACCATGTTTGGAATGTATAACTCATTATATTGAGGTTGATGTGAACTAACAATAACACTGACAGTGAGAAGCTCTTCCTGTTCTACTCCATCCGGCCAGATTATCATTTTTATTTTTCTAGACCACAGGTATCATACTCGGGCCCGCAGGCCAAATTCAGCCTGCTGCCTCATTTTATATGGAGCTTTTAAAGAATATGATCATCATACAATTGTTACATCGTTTTAGTCAGGAGAGAAGGTGAGGAAGTCTCTCTCTCTCTCTCTCTCTCTCTCAGTAAGATGTAGCCCAGTACAACCTGTCACATTAAGGGAAGTAGTACTCGAGTCGTGCCAATGCGTGCCACAGAATCGTGCAAGTGTCAGGGTGGCTTTACTGTATGTGGAGCTGACTACTAGAGCCAGGTCAAAAGGGACACCCAGCTCTAGGGTTCAAGGATGTCTGCAAGCGCAACCTCACGGCTTCAACCCCTCCGACCTGGAATCAGCCGCCTCCGTCAGCTCCGACCCAGGATGTCATCAGAACAGCAGAGGAGAGAAAAGACACCCGCTGGGGTGGAGAAGAGATATCGCAGACAGCAGAGACTGTCCACACTGCGAAGACTTCATCTACAGCGGCAGGACCTGCAGATCCTGTATCGGCCTCTACAGCCACACCCTACAATACAGCTCCCTGACAGAAGACCCACGGCACAACCCCCCCCCCCCCCGATCTTTCAAGACCAATGGAGCCAACAACAATTGTTACGTCGACCATTACCATGATGTTTATTAATGAAAACGGAGTTCAATAATGAGAAATTCATCATTCTTCCACTAGGGGGCGGCAGCATGTTACAAGTAAACAGATAGTCATTATTGACTCAAAAAACTTTGCATGCTAGCTTGTCGTAGATAAGCCCTTTTAGAATAGGCGTTCAGTGACTTATTCAGCCCTCGATCACCTTTAAATTTAGTGATGTGAACCGCAGTGAAAATGAGTGATACGCCTGCTCTAGACACTGTCAATAGCTTAAAATAGCTATGCATTTAGAAACATGTTCATCTAATGCCCATTGGTTGTGTTAAAACTGAAAAACAAAAAAAAACACATATGCCAGTTATTGTGTGTGTACAACTTAAATTCATTTAATTTAACTTAATTAAATGCCATTGTACTTCCTGCGTTATCAGACAGTTGAGCTGCAGTGTGCCCTCTGGTGGAGAAACTACGCAAGCACATCATTTATTACAAGGTTTAAAGGAACCTTCTGACATTTCTCTGTAATTGTTTCATTCTCCTTTAAAAACACTGACATTGATTTATCTTTAATTAGTTCAGTTTATTAGCCAAGCCTGAAAGGATTTTGTAAATTCAAAAAAAAAAAAAAAGCTGTCCTATATGAAAACCAGTTCACTTAGGAGTGAGGAGACAGTGTGATCCTCACAAGCCAGACTAGAGCATTCACCACAGTCTGGTGCTTTCAATTTAGATAAATGAGGTCACAAACTGCCCGTTTTCATAGAAAGAGGACGTGGGAAGACTGGCATCAACCCCCGACCTTTTCTTGTAAATCCATAAACAACAAGTGAATTGCTTTTGTTTTCTCACTGCCAGCTGCTCTAGATTAACTTTTTTCTTTCCTTTAAAATAAAAATTTAAAAAATCCAGTAATTTGATCATGTTGAAAAATGTCTTGTATGGCAATGTTGAAGAGTGTTTTCCTGTAGAAAAACCAGAGCACTGAGCTGCATACACCGGTGGATTGCAACTGTCAACATCATAAAAAAAAGTTGAGAGCATCTGAAGCTGAGACCATACAGAATTTCCAAAATGAGCTCACAACAGGGGTCTGTTTATCATTTAGACTGGAGACTGGCACCTCGCACATGCTTTTTAATAGTCTGAATGTACTTTAAACAGATCTGAAGGGCTGCGTTACCAAAGCATAGCTGTTTCTCTGCAGCATGGAGAATGCTGAAGTATGATCAAAATACTCTTCAGCGGTGATGGGGGTTTTACACAACTTAAGAGTTCTTGATAAAACTTGACCGGTTTTCCAGAAACCTTCAGCCCATGTACAAATGTAATAAAAACCAGCCTGTTTGTTGTTGTTTGGATGGATTTTAGTGCTTACTACCTTTGTACAAACGTTCCACAGCTTCTCAACTCAGGATATTTTTATGGACTGTTGGATGAATTTCTCCAGACTTGCTTAGGTTGTTTTTCAGTTTGTTTGGGTTAATGAATTTAGCGCTTTATGGGTACCAGTAAATTCTGGATTGCCAACAATTATTCTCTTAAAAACCGGTCATTGTCGGCCCTGAGAGATAAGAATCTAGTTCGCTGTAGAAGACGCCACTCTAGCTTCTTGCTTTGAGGTAATACTCAGACAGCTGTTCTTTTTAAATATCTTGCATTTCAGTTAAGAATTTGCCTTTTGTACAAACCATTAAAGTAAAACATAAATTAAAGCATTCACATTTCAACAGCAACAGAGGTCTCTTAACTTACACTGGGTTAAAACTGAGGCATGGTGTCCAGAATCGTGATGACATTAAGAGAACTTGGTGGAATCGTGATTATCACACTGAACGTGACACTTGGCGCAATTACTACATATTGACGCCAATCGTTATAGAACGTGGGAATCGTAGTAGCGTAACAGACACGCAGTCCCACGTAGGGGATTTTAATGAACTTGGAAACAGGATTTCTTCAAGCTTCATGTCTTTGAGGCATCATGCATCCTTTCAATAACCCGATTGTGATCATAAATAGTGGCGCTCCATGCATTTATTTAAAATTTTTTTTAATTGTGGAGGTCGTAGACATCGTGTCTGTCTGTTACAATTTGTTGTCACTGAAATCTTTTGAAATTCATTCATAGTGTGAATAAATTGCTTTTTATTTTCCTTTAAAACCTAAAATCTGCATGGAGTACATTTTTTTTTTTTTTTTACATTTTTAGATGCAATTTCAGCCGATAATCAAAATACTCATACGTTCATGTGCACCCAGAGAGCTTGGAAGGCTTGGCCCGTTCAATGGAATCATACACCATTAAACAGCAGTGACTGAAAGGTTGTAGGTTCAACACCCATCAGTACTAATGAACAATACTTTAATCGCACGCCTTCAAAAATTGGACACGACAAAGATTAACACATACAGTCATATGAAAAAGTTTGGGCAGCCCTGATCATTTTCAAGATTTTCCTTTATAATATCATTGATTGTTCGGATCAGTAATTTCAGTTAAACATACATCATATAGCATACAAACACAGTAATTTTTGAGAAGATACATTTTTAGAAGTTCACAGGATTTACAGAAAGTGTGCAATAATTACATAAACAAAAGTAGACAAGTGCATAAATTTGGGCACCCTTGTATTATAGGTTTGAATACCTTTAGCACCAATTACTGGAACACAAAATATGTTTCGTAAGCTCATTGACGCTTGACCTACATATACAGGTGAAGCCAATCATGAGAAAGGGTATCTAAGGTGGCTCGTAGCAAGTTGTTCTCCTCTTTGCATCTTCTCTGGAGAGTGGAAACATGGGCGCCTCAAAACTACTATCAAATGACCTGAAAACAAAGATTGTCCAACAAGCGTTTCGAGGCTGTCATTTCTGCAAATCAAGGATCTACTAAATATTGATGTAATTTTTGTGTTGGGGTGCCCAAATTTATGAACTTGCCTATTTATGTTTAAGTAATTACTGCATACTTTCTGCAAACTTCATTTCACTTCTCAAATATCACAGTGTTTGTCTGCTATATGATATATTTAACTGAAATTGTTGATCCGAACCACCAATGATTTATAAAAGAAAATCTTTAAAATGATCAGGATGCCCAAACTTTTTCATATGACTGTAAATATGACTCGTGGAACGAACACGCACATTCACTGACCTTGCACGTGGCACCAACTGGCATAGACATCATCACGTGCGACTCGAAGATTTTAATTTTGGTGAGAAAACTATGCACAATTAGCAATAATATTTTAGTCTTGATTTGGTAGTACACCATCACTGCATCTACAAGATATATTCTTTAATTACATCAGAATGAGAAAAATAAGGACTGTGGCCTGCTGGTAAGGTGTTGGATTACTGATCCCAACGTTAGGGGTTCAAGCCCCACTATCAACGGGTTGTCACCGCCGTCCCCCCAGTGCTGGATTATTAACGGCCGGTCGTCTCTCATGGACTGCATTATCCGTCATAGGCTGCACTGCCGTCAGCATGTTTCCGCCATGCCTGTTTAGGGTGGAACTCTGCCCTTGCCTCGAGTTGGCCGATATGGACGCCGGCCTCCCCACGACCCCTAATTAGGATCAAGTGGTTCAGAAAATGAATGAGTAAGACAGCAGCTTGACACTTTGGAGTAGAAAACACTCATACACCCGAATTCAAATCACATTAAAAGAAACAGTTACAGATCATCTTTGTATCGCCTTCTAGATTGCCAAAATGGAGTTCGCAATATATTATCTATCAGATTTCTCGCCACCCCAATCTGAGCTTGACCCCAACCCCAGCCCAGACCCAACCACCCACACAGTTACTGAAGGAAATGTTCTTTATCAGGTCGTGTGTACAACTTTTGCATCCAAGTAGAATTGGCGTCCAATTTTATATGTCCTCGGCAAAATTTCATCAGATTTGTGACGGCGTATCTTAAACACAGGCCGAAGGAAACAGAAAATACATAAACAAACAAAATATTTCGATCGGATGGTACACTACAATAATTTCTGAGCAGAGGTGTAAGAATGGTTTATCATTTTGGAAAAATCCTTTACAAAAGTAAATAAGCTTTATTTAGGCCATCAGTAGTACATCCCCTTACATTTTCTTCAAAACTTGCCATGTTGGATAATTTAAACCAGCCTGGATATATGCTTTGCCAGTACAGACACTCCCAAACTTAAGAACTTTCGTTTTATGAACAGAGTTGCCTGAAAGTCAGATTTTGTATTTCGCGCCTTTTCCTGTGTAGTATGTCTTTTCACCGCTGATACCAACGCCCGGCGCTGTGATCGTAAACAAACCTTCCGCTTTTTTTTGCCATACTGTACTAGAATTAAGTGTAATTGCACCTCCACTATAGTAGATGGCAGTGGCGCTCTGGTGTCGGGGATTTCTGCAGCAAGCAAACGATATGTAGTGAAAGGAGAAAGAATGTTAAAGTTTTTCTTTGTTGTAAGTTGAACTATATTTCTTTTTTTGTCTTTAATGTTAATAAGGACACACTGTTATGCAGAGGTGCACTAATAATAATTATTGACAAATAATACTATTTATAGTCACGTGTGCCGGGGGGCGTCACAGAAAATAATTGAGAAGCACTGCGTCACTTCTACACATACGAACAACTCCAACTAACGAACGGCTGTTTGGAACGCAACTCGTTTGTAAGCTGAGGAGCGTCTGTACAATCGTTAATCTGGAGGCTATGGAGCAACATGAACCCAAAATTAATCAACAGAATTCAGCTTGTCTTGAGTTTAACATCATAAACATTCCGATACACGAACACACTTTCCTCAAACATTCGCTTTAAAGTCCATTCTGCGTGACGTGCCTCCTGCAAGGCAGCGCATTCCAGAGATGCTTCAAACTTTTATTTCATGTGGCTGAAACTCAATATTAATGTGGGTGCTGGGCCTCTGGCACCGGGCCAGGTTTCAGTACGACTGCCGTCTGCAGTTCTGCATTACACATGCTCCTCGACAGAGAAAGCAGCTGCCATTGAGGAGATTAAATATAATGGAAAATAAGCCTTTCAGCCCGAGGAGTCGGCCATTCTTGGGAGGGTGGTCACCTAGCAACCGGGTGCTTGACCACTCCATTGTACAAACTTGTGTTAAGCTTTTGCCCCCTCATTAGAGACATTCCTTCGAGTGAGGTATTAAAAGATTAGGGCACACAAACACTATTTCACTGACTTTTTCCCCCCTTCGGTCTAAAGGATAATCGCAGATCTTTCTATTGGGCCGCAGAACTTAAAGCGTCGTTTGAGATTTTTAAACCAGAATCACAAAAACTTTATTGATCACGGAGGAATCTGCGTCAGTTACAACTGTACAGACAGACAAGTCGACCCGACAAAACATGGAAGAACATTTAAAGAGCAGTACGTCCACAGCGCTGTAAGAAATCAGTGTGCGCGCCTGTAACAATGCATGTTTCACCTTCTGAGTGAACAATAGCACAGCTGAACGACCCGTGGGTTGCCTTGTTCACCGTGCTCCTCTTTAGGGGGGTGAGCTGAAAGTGTGGCCTGACAGAAAAGCTCTGGCGCACAGTGGGTGGTGGCGTGAGCGCAGACCTGTGCAAACACAAACTACTTTTCAATTAAAGTCAGCGAGCTTCTACTGTTGTTCGTCACAAGCCCGTGGAAGGACAAACAAACTGAAGTGGGTTAACAGTAGATAGTCCACAGGAGCATGGGGGTAGTGGCGGCTGTTACTTTTCTAAAGAAACAGTTAAATATTGCAAACAAACCAGCATGCAGCATGTCAGATGAAGACCAGCATTACTTCCGAGTGTGTTGCAAAGGAATCGTTCCAGATTACGACAGCTATGTGCACAGGCTGTTCATTCAAGGCTTCGGCTACTTCATTATAAACTCCTGCTAGCGCTTCGGCTACAAAGCAAACATTTTAATATTGAGTGTACACTTTCAAATTCTCCACTTCTCCCGGCTCAGGAGTTTCCACAGACAGGCTACAATGCAAAAAGCAAGCAATTTACTTTCATAAGCCCTTTTCAGGGTTAAAGGATTGACAGCACTGTTCAAGTTGTAGCATTGGATTGGTGGGAATCCCAGGGGTCACGTAATAGAGCAGCGTTGCCCAACCTGTAGGCCGCGAAGGTATTGCAACTGGGCCGTCAAAGAAATTTCATATTATATAAAGGTGAATCTGCCCATTCACACAGAACTCAGAGATTTAAATGTATACGTTTGTTCACTCAAAGCCTCAGTGAAATCAAGGGAGCATTTGTCATGTATAATGTTAAACCGAACAGCAACTTGATTTTTGAGCTTTTCCTTTGCTTCCAGTTTTGTACTGTGTGGTCCAGATGTTTCGTCAAAATTAAAGGCATCTGAGAACACATTATATGACCATTATTTATTCGTTGTTTATATTGGGCGGTGGCTGTTGTCTTTGGGGCTGTGGCATGGTGGGGGTGCACAGACATTTTTGAGACTTTCAAGTGGGCCCCAAGTTGGGAAAGATTGGGAACCCCTTCAATAGAGATTCCTTCTGGGGGAAGAAGAAAAAAAAATAATAATAAAAACCACCAAGAAGTTAGTGTCTACATGCCATTGGCAAACATTAGAACGAAAAAAAAAATTAAATCATGTTGGAGCGTATACGGAACAGAATAAAGCACACTGAACATCACACAACCCAACAGAAGCAGCTACTGAAGCATGACGTCCATGCTTTGTGTGAAATCCACCAACTCGTTACCACCATTGCCTACGCTAATATTTTATGCTCTCTCTCCTAACTATCGTATTTTCCGGACTATACATCGCTCCGAAGTATAAACCGAATTATCCAATAATGGCATAAGAAAAAAAAAAAAAAAAAAAAACATATACAATTCGCATTGGAGTATAGGTCGCATTTGGGAGGCCGCGTTGTTTCAATTATTTTTTTAACACATCTTTTTTTGGATGACGACAATGTGACGATGACGCACTAAAAATGGATCTTTGGCGACTAAAACATGACATGACGAGGCGTAATGAAAATGTTGGTGTGTGAGACACTCGCAGTGCATCTGCCTACTCTGAGCCCAACACAGAGAGGGCAGGAAAAAGGCTCACCTTTACACACAGGAACATATGAAACGAGACTGTCAGCTCAAACATGTTAAAACAGACTCTTCATTTCAATTTAAACTCTACAGTTTATGATATGCTTTACATGTTGCGTGAGGAGTCATTTAGCTTAGCATTAGCATTTAGCCTCTTATTTACCCGTCTCAGATACCGATGGAGAGAAAGTTCGCTGTGATCTGCTCTCACTGCAATTTGCTGCCACTGAAATCCTCTGTTTTTAATCCTGTTAATGTTTTTAATCCTGTGTGTTTAATATATATCCACTTAAAATGTTCACAATAAATGCAGTGTCTTTCCAGATCATTGGAAATCTGAGTGAGCCTTCTCAAAAGCACTAAACGCTTCCTAGGTTGCCAGGTATTAAAAAAATTCAACATCTGAATTGCGGTTGCCAAGAAGGTTCTGGGTTCGATTCTCAGGCTTGGGCGGTTTTATGTTTGGAGTACGCATGTTCTCGCCATAGGTTTCCTCTGGGTACTCCGGTTCCCGCCCACAGTCCAGAAACATGTACATTAGGCTACGTGGCTGTTCCAAAATACCCCGAGCTGTGAGTGTGAATGGTTGTGTGTTTGTGAGCTGTTCACGGTGTACCTTGCCTTTGCCCAGTGTCGACTGAGACAGGCACTAGACCTATCGCAATCCTAGTAGGATACAGCAGTTATAAGAGCATCTTATACGATAACGCCCATTCATGATATTTAGGCCATCTTGTTTAAACGACCACAACATCTACCCCCTTTAAACATCTACAGTGGAACCTCGAGACACGAAACCTTCAGCACATGAAAAATTCACTTTTTACGAAATGATATGCAAAGATTTTTTCGCTTTATATTACGAAAAATTATGCAGCATATGAAAGAAACGACACAAAACCGCTTGCAGAAAATTTAAAAATTTGTGCCATAAACGCACCTCTGCTGCCCTATTGGTCGGAATCTTTCCCATCATGCTCAATACCATGACCCTGCTCTCCTATTGGCCGAATCTCTCATTATCATCATCTTATTATAAAATTTAATGTGGTGTTTTTGTAGAGCTTGGAATGAATTAGGCGATTTACATGTAAAACACGATTTAAAAAAAAAAAATAAAAAATAAAAAAATAATAAAAATAAAAATAAAAAAAAACCCCATGATACGAAAGCCACTCCGGAACGGATTAATTTTGTGTCTTGAGGTTCTACTGTATTTTTAAACTTTATTACTGTAAAGTTATACATAGCTATTTACAGCTACATGCAACCATTATGGAAACACAATTATTAGTATTTTCACATTAAAGGTGCTTGGCGTCTTTCCTTCAAGTTTACTCAAAAAGAAACAAGTGATTTCTAAAGCAATTTGAATAAAAAACCTAACTGAGACATGACTAAGAAATATGTCGGTATGCAGGCTTTTCCTCATTCCAGTGTATAAACACCGGCACATTCCTGCTGGACCATAGAGTTCCTCCAGATACCATTTGCTAATGGCTACACTTTAACACAGCAATGATTCCAGACAAAACAAAATAAAGCCTGTTTCACGGCAGGAGTACACATCTTTGTTATAACTGTAACTGCAGTGCGAGAGCCGAATTGAAAAATAATCATTCAATCACATGTTGGGCTTTTTATTCTTTTGTTTTAGCCCGAGTAGTTTAGAGGCCTGCAGGCATCATCTCTGAGGAGACCAGCTGTACAAACCCTCACCTCATTTCACATCTTCATAAGACTGGGACTCACCAACAAGAAACTCCAAACCAGATGCGCGCACAGACCCATGTGAAACCTCTACCATGAATAGTAAATAAAACTCATTTCCATGTATTTACCGTATTTTCTGCACTATAAGGCGCACTCAAAAGCCTTAGATTTTCTCAAAAGCCGACAGTGCGCCTTATAATCAGGTACGCTTTATATATGGATCGATATCGATTAATCATGGCTACTGTAGTCAGGGTGTTAAGGTGGATGCTAAATTCAACCAGGCTGGGCTGGTTAGGATCCATTTATGAGACCAAGGAGACAGTGAAGGGTGAAAACAAAAACACACCTTTATTGAGGATACTTGAAAAAACACTGACTGAATTCCAGAAGAACAAAAACGCTGCACACATTCTCCATGGCACAACCAGACAGGGTAATCATGAAGAGCTAGGACGTAACTTTACCAACATTTAGCAGGCTGATAGGAATACCAAACTCAATGCAGTCTTTTATCCGTGACAGTATAGTCCATAACAGAACTCAAGCACACAGTCTTCTTTCCATGACAGTACATGCACGAATCTAGCAGCTGCATGCTAATAATCCACAGTTTATACAGCCAGCTTAACACAGCAAAGGTGGGGTGTGCCACTCAGATTTGCTGACATTCCCTTTAGCACAGCTCCATCTAGTGGATGCATAACGCAACCCCAGCCACTACTGTATTCATTGAAGGTGCGCCTTATAATACGGTGCGCCCTATATAGGAAACCAGTCTTCAAATGGGCCATTCATTGAGGGTGCGCCTTATAATGCGGTACACAAAAACAGAACGTCTACGATTTGTATGGGGCGCACTTTTCAAAGTCCCATATTTGTGATGCACCACATGCAAAGCTGGGTAAAGTCACAGACTGAGACTTGGTTTAATCTTACGGTGAGTGTCACAGCAGACAAAAACACTCAAAAGTTCACTTGTAACTCTCAGTTCACTTCTATCGAGCATGTTCATGCACTGCATCCATTCTTTGAGTCATTGTTACCGAGAAACAGTGCAGATAGATGGAGAGTCACTTGTAAATTATTACACTTCTGATAAAAATCTCCACTCGGTTTACAAGAAACCGTCAATCCGTCACAATCCACAAACGAAAATCAAAAATGAAGCAAATATTAAACACGTCAGATGTTTCATCTGCTGCGGGGACTTTCGGTGTCGAAGGAATACTCGGCCGTCTTTCCGTGTGCCGCACCACATTCATCCGCATCATTTGCTGCTACATTGGTAAAGTCACCTTAAGAAACAGAAAAACACATTTGGATCGAATTTTCCTTAAACCAGAGCAAAATAAATAAGCTAGCGTTCATAACCTGAGCTCAGATTTCAAGATCTGACTGCCAAAATATACCTCGAGTTCTCACTTGCATTGTGGGGCTGGTGGTGTCGTGGTTGGAGTGCTGGGCTCATGGTCAAGAGGCTGCAGGTTCAAAAACCCTGTTAGACCCTCACCACTGGGCAAAGTGTGCCCATGTGGACTCAAGAGTATATCTGGGTACCAGTAAAAACACGAGGAAAATACCCTGCAATGGAGGAGTTGAACTCCTGATCACGTTACAGCAGTGCTTCTCAAATAGTGGGGCGTGTGTGATCCCAGGGGAGCATGCTTTTTTTTTTTGCTGTACTGTACTAGAATTAAGTGTAATTACACCTCCACTACACTAGGTGGCAGTGGCGCTCTCATTGTCACGCTATGGTGTCAGGGATTTTCGCAGCGAGCAAACGATATGAAGTGAAACCCCTCAAGAAACAACATGGAAAAGATTCTAACAGGAATGAAGAGAACAGCGGAGAAAGGATTTTTATTTTTCACTATCAAATGGTGCAATAAGTTGTCAAAAATATTTACAGTTTAAATAAGGATGCATTTTTTTTACTTCAGGCAAATTGGTGCACTTTAAATATTTTCTGTTACAGATTAAAAAAAAAGAATGTTAAAGATTTTCTTTGTTGCAAGTTGAACTATATTTCTCTTTTTTTGTTGTTGTTTTTAATGATAATAAAAATACACTGTTATGCAGAGGTGCACTAATAATACTATTTATAGTCCCGTACGCGTGCGGGACGGGGACGTTTGAGAAGCACTGCGTTACAAAAACCAGGGTAAGCTCCGGCCTGATGCGCCAGAAGTTCCGGGTGTAAAAACACCGCCGTCTTTACATCTCTGTTTAGTCATTCTGAACACAGACTTTATGGATGGAATTTCCTGGCTGCGCTTGATATGCACAGATCATACATCTCATTCATTTTACAATTAAAAACTCTGTTATAAAAAGACACCCGACCGACCCAAACATCAACACACATGATATCAGACATCCAGGATGAGTTAACGAGTTATGCTTGAGTACACAATGCTTCAAATTCATTTTACACAAGAAACACACTTTAGCTGGGGTGCAACAGTGCAGCCTACTCCAGTCTGGCCACGGTGCAAACAGGTTTCTAACCTCCGACCTCCACTGTGTACTGAACCCATGGAGTCACCGAAGTGACTTTACTTAGGAACAGAGACAAAGTGGTTATTTACCAAGAAAATAACCAACATGACTTCGAAAGCTCCATTAATCTAAAGCTATTTTAGGTTGAAGCGCAGGTTCAGTAGGTAGGAACGGACACTGAAGGCAGGGTTCATGTCAACATTCTAAAAAGCCCTCAGCGCTAGTAAAAGTGTCCACTGGGGCACAGGGTTTCAAAACAAGCTTGAGAATTACCGGTAATGATTAACACTAATTGCAAAAAGGCAGGAACAATCTAAGATCCAGAGGAATAAACAACAGAAGGCCCATTATAGAAGATAAGGGGACTCTGTATTAATAGTGCTTTATTCTATAATACAATTCATCAATTTAATACATAAATAAAATAACCTAGCCAGCATTCAAGTCCTAACTTGCTCCAAACATCTGCAATCCTCAACACTGATGTATTGTGAAACTTCATTTTAGGTGATCACATTGGTCACACACACACACACGTGGTTTTGTTTTTTTTTTAATTCACTTACTGTTGCTGGACTTCAGATCGCGGTGGATGATGGGAACGGCGGCTCCCTCGTGCAGGTACTGCATGCCCTTGGCTATCTGCACGGCCCAGTTGACCAGGATGTGGGGCGGGATGCGCCTGCCGGTGAGCGCGCGGTTCAGCGTGCCTCCTTGCGCGTACTCCATCACCAGGCACAGGTTGGGCTCCTCCAGGCACACGCCCTCGAGCCGGATGATGTTGGGGTGGCGCAGCATAGCGAACAGCTTGGCCTCCTGCCTGACGCTCTCCGCGGTGGCGGTGATGTCCTCGTCCGGGTCCTGGCGCGCCGCCTTCACGGCCACCTCGTGCTCGCGCCACGTGCCACGGTACACTTTCCCGAAGCCACCGACGCCGATGATCTCCTCGAGCACGAGCGCGCTGAACGGGATGCTCAATGGATCCCGTGATGCCGATGTTGACGGGGAGGACACGGACGCTGGTCTGTACACGGCCGGCTGGTAGGTGACGTAGTTGGACGGGAAGATGCCCACGCGGTGGTTGAGTTTGCCGGTCCACCAGCCTTCGTCCCCCGACACGGCCGCGTCTTTGGACAGCACCTCGACCACGTCACCGCGCCGCAGGCTGAGCTCGTCCTCGCCGCTCGCCTCGTAGTCGTACGCCGCAGTCCACAGCGAGTGCGTGCGCGCCGGCGCCGAGTGCGCGCGAGAGTTCCCGGCTGCGGCGCCGTCAGTGGAGCTCTCCGGCCATCCATGCTCCGCTAGTAGTCGCCCCTCACCGTCCGGGAGAACGGCCCGGGGAACATCCATGGCTCGGCGCCTGCGGTGGCACCATAAGGTGCGATGATGTCCGAGCGGAGACTCAACGTAAACCGGGGACGTGTTACCTCTCCAGACATAAAATAATCACCGGGACAACGGACGAGCTCTTCATTCCGAGTTTATCCGTGAAGGGGGTTCAGTAGTCTGACCTGCGTGGGACTGCGCATCGCCTGCGCACCGCGGAAACCAGCTAAACCAATCACAAGTGTCCCAAAACCTCAGAGAACCAAACCGAGACGGTGTTTACACACTAACGCCCGCTCTTACAAACATACAACTCGGCCATTTATTAAACACTTAAACCACACCTCACTGCGAGTTCGTAACTTTCCCCCCAAAGTTACCCAGACAGAAGACCCGCTCGGAAAAGGCCACTGCAGAGTTATTAGCTTGCTAACATTAGCAACAAGCTTCAGTTACAGGTGCAAACTCTCTCCTACCTGCACACTCCGAGACAACACACACCACAAACCGAGCACACAGGGGCTAAAGACCGTTGAATAAGTACACAAAAACCGCCAACTCATCCTCACCACCTCAGACTTCCCCACTGTTTACACATCTTGGCGTTTATTCGACAGTTAGCTAGCAGAGTGAGCTAAAGTTTACAAACAGAGTTCACCTGACTCCATTCATACACACACATACATACATACATACATACCACACACTGGTCCGAAAACACTACAAACTTTATCTTCGGTCTTATAAAAACACCTGGGCGCTACAGAAAAAAAAGTCCAAAATCCGCTTAAAATCGAGGACGTTAACTACAGCGAAGCCCAAAAGTCCAGCAAGTTGGTAGAGAAACTCGGCGGACCAGCGCCATGGCGTCAGCCAACCTCCGCCGACTCTCCCGACCAACAGGCCTGCCACACACACGGGGGCGGGGGCCACAGGCATGCTCCTGTAGAATCAACGAATCAGATATCAGCGTTTAGCACTACGCCCCGCCCTTTGCTTTTTTCTCTCTCTCTCTCTCTCTCTCTGCAACTTTCCCTTGCTCCATGAGAACTATTAAGCGCAACTCGATTGGTTACGTTAACCCACGTGACCTTACCACCACAGTCACTCAGTCTGGGCAATTATTTACAGTCGTCATATTTATAATTATAGGCAAGCTGGAACAAAAACTAATGTTTCTAAGGAAAGGTTGAAACTCTTTCAAGTTGGGAAACGCCTGTATACTGAATAGTGCTTTTGTCCAAACTATTAATTCTTTTAGAGATAATTAGAATAGAAAACTTTTAACACTGGGCACAATGGCTTAGCACATCCGCCTCACAGCAAAAATGTCCTGGGTTCGATTCCCAGCCTGGGTGTCTCTGTGTGGAGTTTGCATGTTCTCCCCCGTGCTGGCATGGGTTTCCTCCTGGTACTCCAGTTTCCTCCCACAGTCCAAAAACATGCACATTATTGGCATGATGGTTCCAAATGTGCCTTTTGTGTGAGTGTCGGCCTGGCGAGTTGTCCAGGGTGTGCCCAGAGTAGGCTAAGATGGGCGCCAGCCTCCCCTCAACCCTAATTAGGATTAAGTGGTTCAGAAAATGAATTAACTTTTAACACTATCCTCCATGAAAAAAAAAATGGTGCATTTCAGATATTTCGATAATTAATGTAATATACCGTCATATTTTGGGTTACACTGTCAGGGAACATTTTCTTACTCTCAACAAAGTTTATGGGATTTTAATATTAACTGTAATAAAAAAAAATCATGAAATGCCTGTTCGGTCTGCATGTTAAAGGTGACTCTTGAAAACTTCTTTGGGTCTAATTTTTATGACTTACAGTGTAAGCCTACTTTACATTTTCATTAAAACTTGCTTGATGTAGAGTAAAAGTCATGTTTGTTATCAGCATTATTATTGCTATCATCATCATCATCATCATCATCATTTTAAATATTATTTTCAATTTTAATTTTTTTCCTAATTATATATTTTAATATATCTATATTAAAAACAGGCAGTGTGGTTGAGATAGCCTGTAATATCACGCTGACAATATTTACTAAAATCAGCTTGTATTGCTACAGAGTCTTCAAAGAGCATAATACGACTTACTGCATTCTCTAATTTAAAGAGGCACTAACATAAGTATTTTGAGTTATCAACTAAATTATCTGACTGGAGATTGATGAAATACATCAATGTTGGTGTTATTATTCATAAAATTGTCCATTTATAGGTTGAAAATCATTAAAAACATATGTTTAACATAACCCTGAAACCGACAAGACTCATTTTAGATAGAGATAACCATTTGGCACTTCTCTTCTTCATTAAAAAAATAGAATGCCTTTTAACCAGATATGAAACGGTCCACCGCCCAACCTCCTAGCCTTGAATGTTAAAAACTGCTCTTTTTTTCAGAATATAAGCTGATCAAGGTTCAACATTCACAGAAGTTTTTTTGACCTTTGTTAAATTAAAAGTTTTTAATCTCTGTGATTAGACATAGAGCAAACAGTGAAATTAGCCTCTGCATCTTACACAAATTTAGTAAGCACACACAACCGCTTAAACAGCAAACTGGCACCCAGGGGACAGTTGGGGTTCAGCCATAGATGTTGTCACTTTAGTCATGGATGTTTATCTGCCAATACTGTGAAATGAACCAGCAACCATTCAGTCACAAGACCATTTATCTACCCTTCACGCCACGAAAACCCACAGCTAACATATTTACATTATTTTTCAAACTTAATTTAATTTAGTGTCTGGATGAATCAGTGCAGACTAGTAGTGCCAGTGTCCATTTATTTCTTATGAGTATGCAATGGGTTTTCTTGTTATCTGAGCTCCAGGGGTACGAGGCATAACATTCTGGAGGTTTGCATAACTTTAGCACAACTTAGTGCACCTTTATACAGCAGTCTAATTATCAGTATCTGTATCTCGGGTGAATAAACTCATGAGCGAGGAACCCCTCCCTGGACTTCTTCCAGCAGACTCTGTCCTTTGCGATGGTTGTCCATGTTGTCCCGATGCTTTGA
>JAQNCB010000028.1:22505325-22516936 GCA_030068295.1 Euristhmus nudiceps | reverse complement strand
ACAAGTGTGCCTCTGTCCACCCAGCAGTATAAATGGGTACCAGTAAAATACTGGGAAGGCAACCTGTGATGGACCAGTGTCCCATCCAGGAGGAGTTGAACTCCGAGTCGCTTCACGCTACAGAAACCGGGATAAGCACCAGCCTGATGAGCCTCTGGGCTCGGGTGTAAAAGCCCACAGACTTTACCTTACCTTACCTCACATATGCATTCATTACTTTGATCTGATTAAGTTCTGCTTTATTTCTGTTTGTTCTCAAGTTATTTCTGTTGTTATTTTGATGCTGTGCCTGGATGGTCGGTGTGTTTGTGCATGCTGCCTCTTTAAGTAATATATGAACTTTATTTTTGGCTTTCCGGTTCCAGTCTGTCGGTGCTTATTTACTTTGTGTTATTATTCGGTCCCAGTGCAAATAGTAGTCAGTCTGGTTGCATTACAGCCTGTGATCCGGAATTCCCTACAAATAAAGGGTTTTTGTTTTTTCTTGCATCCATCGTCTGGCCGTCTGCTCTGTCTGCTCATGAATCCTCCTCATCTCTCTAGCAGGTGCGTTAACCCGCTTAGCGCGACCCCTAACACAACCAGTCACAATAACATCCACACCTTTGTCAATTTGGAACAGCCTGATTGGCATAATGTCTTTGGACTGGACGAGGAAACTCCACACAGAAATACCTGAGGTCAGGATTTGAACCCAGGACCCTCTTGCTGTGAGGCAGATGTGCTAACCACCACACCCTCGTGCCACCTGTATCATATGCTAATTTTTTTTATATGTACTTAATGTTATTCTGTGTTTTATGCATGTACTAAAATTTCATTTATTATTGTTTTTGCATTTTAGAGTGTGAGAAGTATTTTGAAATCAATATTTATATGAACCCATGCTTGCTTGGGTTTACTCAGAGTACTCGGGTTTTCTCCAACAGTGCAAAAACATGCACATTCGGGTAACTGGCTGTTCCAAATTAACCTTAGGTCTGATGAGCAGTTTGGACTCTTGCTCTGAACAGTGTCGGCTTAGACAGGCAAAATACATACTACAAAGTACATAATTAAAACGTCAGTAGAGGAATTTGTTAAGATTGACATAAGTAAAAATAAAGTGATTTAATATCAGGCTTGGTATCGGTATGGTGGCGTATCGGTTAGGGTGTTGGGCTCATGATCAGGAAGTTGTGGGTTTGAATCTCTGTGAGTCCCTCACCGTGCTAGGACACCTAGGTAAGGTCTTACCCGCAAGTGTGCCTCTGTTCACCCAGCAATATAAATGAGTACCAGTAAAAATACTGGGAAGGTAACCTGCGATGGACCAGCGTCCCATCCAGGAGGAGTTGAACTCCTGGTTGCTTCACACAACGGAAACCAGAAATAAGCATGGGCCTGATGAGCCACTGGGCTCGGGTATAAAAGTGCAACAGGCTTACTTCCCTTACCTGGAATAGCATCACCAAGCACCAGCTATATTAATTCACTTCTGGCAGTCTTCAGAAACTAAAATTTAAAGCCTACTAATATTATTGAATTTTATATCACATTGTGCTCTTTCATACAATTTTCTATATTTTTCTAATCATTGAAGGAGATATTATTTTCATTAAAGTTCCCTTTTGGAACAAGCAGATGATGATGATGAAGATGATGATGATAAAGTTCCCTTTTCTAAATCTAATATGCCTACGTGCAATCATGAACCAAAAAAAAAAAAAACACCTAAGAATTCCATTTGAATGTTTTCTTTGCATTGGATCAGGGATAGAGCAGAGCAGGAAAATTGGATAGTTTGTATGTTTCGATCACATTTCCTGCTGTTGGGCCTCCTACCCATCACTGTGGCACAACAAGCTATGGTATGTCTCATCAATCAATATTTGACATCCTGCTAGCCTGCCTGTAAGTGATTTTTCCCCGACCAGGATGGCTCTTCTTTGAAAATCTGGGACACTTAATAATAGCACATCACAGGGAAAGTGGAGAGCATTGGGTTTCAGAGTGCAGGGAAACAGAGGTTAATGACGCCTATAACTTGCAGTAGATTTCCCACAACGGGTCCAGAAAAAGGAGATCATACCTCTGGCAAAGTGTAAATAAAACAGAATACATGACGATGTGTCATTTTTTTTTTTTTTTTTGCCATGAGTAGAGAAAATTTAAATGCTGTGAGATCTGAGGCTTGTCTGTGAAATTTCACAAAAACCTCTTTGGAATATAAACAACATCCACATTTTTGGTGGAATGGTGGCACAATAGCCAACTCTATTGGACCGTGATATACAGTGGTACCTCGAGATACGAAATTAATCCCTTTTGGAGTGGCTTTCGTATCATGATTTTTTTCATATAATGAATCACGTTTTACATGTAAATCGCATAATTCGTTCCAAGCTCTACAAAAAACTGAGTGAGGCGATGTCTGAAAGCAACAGTGGTGAGGAGGAGCTCAAACAAAATAATAAAAATGGCAGAAAATAAATGGCAGGAAACATTAAATTTAAGCTTATAATTTCCATCGGATTCTTCTTCTTTTCCTTTTTTTGGCGGCTGACAATCCGATTTAAGGTGTATTACCGTCACCACCTGGACTGGAGTGTTGCTCTTGACCAATAGGAGAGCAGGATCATGGTACTGAGCATGATGGGAAATTGTATTCCGTTTCTTTCGTATGCTGAATAATTTTTCGTAAAATGAAGCGAAAAAACATTTGCATATCGTTTCGTAAAATGAAATTTTCACGTACTGAAGCTTTCGTATCTCGAGCTTCCACTGTACTTGTTGCTCAGTGACTCGGGTGATGTGTGTATTGAAAGTACATGTACACATACTTTAGGTAAATCTGGAGGATTCCACTAGGTGGCAGTGCGAGACATTATCACTCACTCATTCATTTGTCAAACTGCTTAATCCTTATATTAAGGTTGAGGTAAGACGGCAGTGGTCAAAGACACGTTATAATTTGAACAGCTCGCCAGAGCAATGCAGAGTAACACACAAACATACAACCATTGGCTCTCACATCCACAGCTAGGGGCAATTTGGAACAGCCAATTAGCCTAACATGTATGTATTTTGACTGTAAGAGGCAATCCATGCAAGCACAGGGATAACATGGAAACTCCACACAGAAACGCCCAAGCCCAGCGCTTGAACCCAGGACCTTCTTGCAGCGAGACAGATAACCACTAACGAGAAATCATCATAGTGAGAAGTCAGCATCCAGAATTGCTGTGTTGCAAGTTAAGGGAAGATGCTTATGATGTTATTGCAAAGGTGCAGAAAAGATGCCAATAGAGTACGTGAGCGGAGAGAGCAGACGGCCAGACGATGGATGCAAGAAAAAACAAAAACTCTTTATTTGTAGGGAATTCCGGATCACAGGCTGTAATGCAACCAGACTGACTATTACTCACACTAGGACCTAATAATAACACAAAGTAAACAAAAGTACATGAGTATGTGAGACCTTTTTTATTGAATGTATCAAAAAGTTTTGCTGGTTAACTTCTGACAACGTGCTCTGAGGATGTGTCAAAAGAGTGCTGGGAAGGCGTAGCAGCCAATGATACATGAACGGAAGCATTCTGAGTCATTCTGAGCTCCAAGATCCCCAGCTTACTGTCAATGTAAAGTTGTGCATGTTCAACAGTGTCTGCCATAGAATTCTCTGGTTTCCTCTCCTAAACACATCAGCAGGTAAACTGGAAAAGACCTTTTGCCACAGTGTGTACATGTGTTTGAACTGTAATGATTGCCATTCCATCCAGGCTCTGTTCCCACCGTGCACGCAGTGTCCATACGACAGGCTCTGCATCTACATTAATCTGTAGTATTCCCGACCATCATTATCTCGTTACTGTTCATGAATGAATTCATTGGGTGTTGATTCTTATTCATTTCTGACCTCAGGTTACTGTCTGTGTGGAGTTTCTCATGTTCACTCCATGTCTGCATGGGCGTCCTCTGGGTTCACCAAATTCCTTCCAAGGCCCAATTGGATTAGCTAAAATAAATTGCGCCAGTTGAATGTGTCAGTACATGGTGCCCAGCAATGGACTGATTTCCCAATTCAGAGTGTATTCCAGCCTAGAGCAGTACAATCCTGACAAAACTAAAGCCACTGCTTATTCCCTCCAAGGAGGTTATGTTTTTACTTCCTGTATTTTCTGGACTATAAGCCGCTACTTTTTTCCCACACTTTGAACCATGTCGCTTATACAGAGATGCGGCTTTTCTATGAATTTTTCTTCAGCCCTCAAGGGGGCGCTCTAGCAGGAAGTGCAAAAACGAGACAGGCAGCGGGAGTCAGTTTAAAAAAGAAAGCGCCAGTTTTTATTCTTCGCACATGCAACCCAAGCAAAATGGAAAACACACGAAGAAATTCCTATGATGCAGCTTTTAAGTTGAATGACATCGATCTGGCCATCTGTGAAGGAAATAGAGCACTGCACGTAATCTTGACGTTAAGAAAATCTATAGTGAGGCTTATAGTCCGGTGCGGCTTATATGTGACAAAATACGCATTTCTTTTAAATTTTAGTGGGTGTGGCTTATATTAAGGTGCGGAAAATACGGAAGGTATTTGTGGATTTTTATGAAATTTCTACCAGAGGGGTTTGGACAAAGAAGACGTAATTACATTTTGCAGGTTATAGCATTCCAATTTTGAATCCATAAATCTTTATCTTTATAGGATTCTTTAACACTGTGCGATAGGACAATTTTTGGAAGCGTTGTATTACAGCCTGCCCAGAAGGGGGTGCTGTGTACTTCCTGGTTTATTCATTCATTCATTTTCTAAACTACTTATTCCTAATGAGGGTCACGGGGAGGCTGGCGCCCATCTCAGCCGACTCTTGGCGAGGGCCAGGCCATAGCAAGTCCAACACTCACACAACCATTCACACTCACACCTAGGGGAGGTCTGGAACAGCCAATCAGCCTACTGTGCATGTTTTTGGACTGTGGGAGGAAACCAGAGTACCCGGATGAAACCCACACAAGCACGGAGAGAACATGCAAACACCACACAGAAACGCCCAGGCTGGGAATCGAACCCAGGCCTTCCTGCTGTGAGGCGGACGTGCTAACCACTACACCATCGTGCCACCTTCTGTTTTTATTATTATTATTATTATTATTATTATTATTATTATTATTATTATTATTATTATTATTATTATTATTATTATTATTATGAGATGTGCTGTCTTTGAGTGATTTTGTTTTTCAGATAATTTCATTTAAAGTGACAGTTGAGACATGCTAATCTAAACAAACATCTGAGTGAGCCACCATTAGATTTCCCATAACACACTGCAAAAGTGCAGTTTCCAATGACAGGGTGGACATCTAACAAAAATATGCATCGACTTTATAGCCTAAGATTTGAGCATATCTCAGCTGTCACAGCATACAACACAAACATATTCCCTTCTCTGCCGTTGTTGTGAATCCTGCAGGAACTGAAGTGTATGTATACAGTGCATGTGGAGATAAGAGCAATTAATGGCCGTACGATCTAATTCTAGATTTCTAACATGAATGTGATTGCTAT
The DNA here is from genome assembly GCA_030068295.1 of Euristhmus nudiceps. Lineage (NCBI taxonomy): Eukaryota > Metazoa > Chordata > Actinopteri > Siluriformes > Plotosidae > Euristhmus > Euristhmus nudiceps. Next base: position 22,511,385 of record JAQNCB010000028.1, on the reverse strand, counting down.
TGCACAGGAAGAACAGAAATTACTTCGGGAAACCACAACGCCTATTAAATCATAACATTAAGTAGTTTTAGATCATCGTGTTCCTTTAAAATAAGGCAAAAAAAAAAGCCTTTGTTTCCGGTAACATTTGCAGAATAATTTTGGGTAGGTAGGTCGGTAAAAGTTTTATTTATTTATTTATTTTACCCCTCCCCCACCCCGCTCTGTGATCTGCCCGCAGCGCGCACCCCCTTCTTCTCTCTGAGCATCTCTGAAGTTCAACCCACGGACTTTCCCACTTGAGACTTTTAAAGAGACAGTGTACCTATTCACATTGAATAACAGTTTGTTATTAAATAACCCCTGGGTTACAAAGACACATGAAAAAACATTTAGAGTCAGCGGAAAAAAGTGAGTTGGTCGGGTGACCAGAAACAAAGGGGTTTTTTTTTTTTGGCCTAAGATCATATGGAATACTTTAATTATATCCAGAATCCACACCTGATGGATTGTGACTGGCAAAACCACACATTATACAGTATATAAACAAACACGACAACTTCCTACAGACATCCAGAAGATACCAAGTAGCTTCTTTGCTCAGGCCATACTGATTATAAACACGTAACAATTTACATAACACCCATCCTGGACCTGATTCTCACACTGCATATCTCTTAGCAGATTAGCACCTTCACAATACAAACGTTTTACACATTGCACCTATTTTACACCTTCCATCTTTTTGCAGTTCTACACCTTGTTTATTTATGTTTATTTCCTTGTACTTATCTTGTATTCTTCTTATTTAACTCTCATCACATACTCTCGCTCATTTTCCAAATTTCTTCATCCTACTATTAGGGTCGAGTGGAGGCTGGCGCCTATCTCAGCCGACACAGGGTGAAGGCGGGGGGTCACGACACACCCTGAAAAGCAACATACACACACAACCATGCACATTCACATCCACACGTAGGGACAATTTGGAAAAGCCAATTCGCCTAATGTGCATGATTTTGGATTATGGGAGGGACGGGGGGATGGACCGGAGCTCCCAGAGGAAACCCATTTTAGCTCTGAGAGAACATACAACCTAAACAAGATGCCTGGGCCTCGAACCAATACACGACCATGCTGCCCGTAGATGTACAGTTATTGTAAAAAAAAAAGTGTATACATGCAAAGCTCTAAATATTCACTCATCTGCAAAAATATATCAAAGTACAGGGATCCCTCACTTTTCACGGTTAATAGGGGATTGAGACCCCCGCGAAGACCAAATTTCCGCGAAATAGGATCGACCCCCCCAGACTGACGTATACGTATATGTATATAACATCAATAAATACATATTCAACGCTATAAATGCTTATAATAACAATTAAACATTCAAAAACAATGCATAAGAAGTAAATAAAATATAAATAAAATATAAATAATATAAAATACAAATGTATAATTGTACATAGATGTCAATAAAGTGTAATAAATGCCTTGACTTCAGCCTTTTCTGTCACACGAATGCTGTTATTTTAGAGCCGAGTCCCAAACCGGAGTCGGTAGTGAACTTGTCGTCTTTCCCTTAACTTTTTCTCTATTTAATAGTGACTCCGGTTTGGGAAGTGGCCTCTGAAATTTCACAATCTGATTAGTCGAGACGAATTTTCCAGCAGAAGAAGGAGATCTTGGGATCCGAATCCGAGTCAGTAGTAACCCATCGACGGGATTTTCATGAACTTTTTTCCATATTTTTGCTTATTTGTTATTTTTCGATGAATATTTTAAAAAAATCTGTGATGCATTGAAGCCGCAGAACCTGAAGTGCAATATAGCGAGGGGTGACTGTATATTCAACATAATACAAATATTGCGCTCGATGGAGTCCCACAAGTCTTAGCTATTTGTCCTCTTCCGTTATTACTCTATATACTCTTTCTCAGGGAGGTAATAGCACTCATATGCTAAAACACTCAGCTGATTTTTTTCCCCCTTGTTCTCTGTAAGACACTTATGTTTCAGTTGAGATTTTTGCATGTCCGACAGTCATCTCATTAGGGATGACAGCTCATCACTTCATGTTTAATAAAATTGACCTGTTCGATATACCTCAAGATACATCTGCACATCAAGATATTGATCACACTAATTACAATTTGCTATCCTTCTCTACTCAGGTTTCTCAGCAGGCCAGCAGAATCTAGCTGTTCTTATCCCCAGACGCCATTCAGGTGTTCAGTAAATAGCTTGTCATCGCTAGATTTGGACTACTGCAGGTGTCTTCCTCTGCCTACCGTCCAATCCTTGCAACTGGTCTAGAAAGCAGCTCCATGCTTCAGTTTCAATCTAACAAAATTCTCCCACACAAGCCCATTGCTGGCTTCCTGTAGGCGCTGAAATCAGTTTTTTAAAACATTCATGCTTGATTATGAAGATAAAAATGGACCAGTATCCACCTACAAGTCTAATGAAACCTGCGCTGTACAGAATTCTCTTTGAGCTCCAAGCATGACTTGATCTCATGTCTCAAAATATTCCCCGAGATTCTCAATAATGGCAACAAGGTCACAGGATGAACTTTGCATGTCTGTCTGAAGAGCTGAGTCACTAGCTGTCTTCAAATAAAGCCTTTAAACCCACCTCTTCATTCAACACTTATGTGAGCACTCAATATGTACAAAGAATGAAAAACATTCTTTTAACTCGTACCAAGTATCAACTCAAGTACCTGCCAATCGGAGTGCTCTCCAACAGAGAGAGACATGATGGTATTCCTGAACTTCGTATAACTGTACTTGTATGATATATTTTTCAATACTCTGTGTTTGATTAAGGACAGGGGGCAACATGGTGTTGTTGTGATTATCACGTCCACCTCACAGCGAGAAGGTCCTGGGTTTGGTGAGGGAGTTTCTGTGTGGAATTTGCATGTTCTTCCTGTGCTTGCCTGGGTTTCCTCCAGGTACTCCGGTTTCCTCCCACAATCCAAAAACATGCACAGTAGGCTCATTGGCTGTTTCAAATTGTCCATAGGTATAAGTAGCAATGTGAATGGTTTTGTGTGTGTTGGCCTTGCGAACCAAATGCTGTATAAACCAGTGCTTCTCAAATAATGAGTACCCAGATGTGGCTCTTTTGATGACTGCATCTGGCTCTCAGCCAAATTTCACCACGTACCAACCAGACTGTCGAGCCATCAGCAAAACCATGCAGCACCAGAAGGTGCATTAATAGTAAAAAATACTTTATTTAATAGTGAATAACTTCGTTATAACAATGTTATTAAAAAAATAAATTCAGAGTCTTTTTATACTCTAAAATCGTTGATCTTCCTTTTCCATTTAGTTTTGTTCAGTATTAAAAAGAATAGATATGGCTCTCATGGAATTACATTTAAAAATGTGTGGGTTTATTGGCTCTCTCAGTCAAAAGAGTTCCCAACCCCTGCTGTAGTAGAATTAAGTGTAATTGCACCTCCACTACAGTAGATGGCAGTGGCGCTCTCATTGTCGCGTTACGGTGTCGGGGATTTCTGCAGCGAGCAAGCAATATGAAGTGAAAAGAGAAAGAATGTTAATAAAGTTTTTCTTTGTTGCAAATTGAACTATATTTCTTTTTTTGTTTTTAATGTTATGCAGAGGTGTACTAATAATAATTTTATCGACAAATAATACTATTTATAGTCACACGTGCGGGGGGGGGGGGGGGGGGGGCGCGAAAGTTTTTCTTATTCTTGGGGGGGGCGTCACAAAAAATAATTGAGAAGCACTGGTATAAACCAACCAGCCCACACACACACACACACACACACACACACACACACACACACACACACCTGCTGCTCCCCAGCTCTCTGAAGTGGACTCATGCCCAGCAGTAATCAGGCAGTGCGCATTCATGTGTTCTGGAGGAGTGGCTTTGGATCAGATCTGTTTGGGAATGGGTGGGATTTTTTTGGTTGGACACTTTCAAAATCTAGCTTACTGTTAGCAGGTTCTCTCTTAGCATAAAATCAGAGCAATATCAAATAATGTAAAATAATGTAAACAAAGATGTTGCAACAACCATTGTTAGCGAGAAGTCATCGAAAGAAAAACTGTGCTCTCTGGGAGAAGGGAGATGGAATCCTCTCACAAACCTGTCAATCACAGTGACACTAGCCAAAACGTTGCTGACTGTGAGCGCATGTTTGTGAAGAGGACAGTTCTCACTTTCCTCTGATGATGATTAGCTGTCCTTTGATGCAGTTTAAAAGGAAATTTTAAACTGCAGTAGCTGGCTTTATGTTTCTTCAACCCCTAAAACTAGTAAATCAAAAGGGTATACAGTCGTCCCTCGCTATATCGTGCTTCAGGATCTGCGGCTTCAGTGCATCGCGGATTTTTAAAAATTATTCGTCGAAAAATAAAAAAAATAAGGGAAAAAGTTCAGGAAAATGCCACAAGGGGTCGCTACTGACTCAAATTTGCATCCCAACCCCTTCTTCTTCTGCTGGGAAATCATCCCGACCAATCAGCCTGCGAGATTTCAGAGCCGTGTCCCAAACCGAGTCCCAAACCGGAGTTTTACCGCAACAGACATCAAGAGTTCCTCCTTTTTTCTTTGACAAAAAGGAAAGAAAAATTTAAAATATTTCAAAAGTTAGGAGAGATTTTGTTTCCATATTTAGATTATTAACTATCAGAAAAATAAAAAAAACCTGCACAGCTGGTTGTAAAAACTATTCACACAAACTCCATAACTATCCATAATCCATGACTAACAATAATAATGAAACACAGAACTCCCCAACACAAAGGGCGTATTGTACAGATATTGCTCAGCTTCTGCACAAGCTTGGAGTGCCACAGTATGAACCCAAAGATTGGAGACTGTTCATTGACAGCAGCAAGGGATCGCTGAAATGTGTTCTGCTTCACAACGGCAACCGGTCTGCCTCTGTACCCCTTGTTCACTCGACTACACTGACGGAGAAGTATGAAGCCTTGAAGGATGTGCTGGAGAAAATTTGTCATGATCAGCATGAGTGGCTTATTTATATTGACCTGAAGGTGGTGATTTTTTTGTTGGGACAACAGTCCGGCTTCCCCAAGTACCCATGCTTTCTGTGCATGTGGGATAGTAGGGACACTGCTCAGCAGTACACAAAGAAGGACTGGCCTGTGCGGGAGGAATTGGTGCCTTGCAGAGCAATGAACGTCATCAACAATCCTCTGGTGGACAGAGATAAGATGCTCTTCCCACCGCTCCACATCAAGCTCAGCTTGATTAAACAGTTCACCAAAGCTCTAGACAAGGATGGTGGCTTCTTCACTTACTTGTGCCATGCTTTTCCAGGATTAACCATAAAGAACTCAAAAGTTGGCATCTTTGATGGTCCTCAAATCCATAAGCTCATCAGAGATCCTGAGTTTGAAAACTCAATGAACGAAGTGGAACTGGAAGCATGGAAGGCTTTTGTTCTGGTCATGAAGAACTTTCTTGGCAACAACAAGGCCAGGAACTATGCAGATCTTGTCACCAATATGCTGACTGCTTTCAGAAACCATGGATGCAACATGAGCATCAAAATGCATTACTTTTTCTCAAATATGGATCGGTTTCCTGAGAATCTGGGATCAATGAGTGATGAGCAGGGGGAGAGATTCCATCAGGACATAAAAGAGATGGAAACCAGGTATCAGGGACGCTGGGATGCAGTCACGATGGCTGATTACTGTTGGACCCTGAAAAGAGACATCCCTGTTGCTGAGTATTCGAGGGGTTCGAAGAAACTGAATTTTGCACAATGATGACGTCGCATTCAATTTACATGTACTTACCTTTATCAATGTCTATTATTCAATTTACAGAAATTGAAGTTTGTAACATTTTACAAATACCCCGATCGGGCCCCGGTCGTACGGACTTCGGATTATCCGGACTAAGTCCGCCCGTCCGGTCAAAATCCTCTTCGGTCCGCTCAATCAGTTATAATGAGTTCAGTAGGTGTTATACTAGACTGTGTCCACTAGGTGTCATGAGCGCGCCAGTGTTTACAACCTAAGTGTAGCAGAAGAAGAGCAGCGTGTAGCACTATCT
>JAQNCB010000028.1:21969866-21980566 GCA_030068295.1 Euristhmus nudiceps | reverse complement strand
CTGGAAGAGGTACCAAAAATTTCTGAAGGTAAAAAATGGTGTGTTATATTAGCATTATATTTGGTTTTGTAGGTCTGTGTAGACAGTGAAATATTTTGTGTGTATATAGTGATATTTAATTACGGACAACCATTTGAAAATGCCTACAAGCTATTTACCATCAAGAGATTGTCTGCTGGACAACATGCTTTTTCTTTCTCATTTCAAACGCTGTATCGTATTTTCAGTTTGTCACCTGTCCAGCAGTTCATTTGCCAAACCACTTGATCCTTCTGTGGTCTTGTGGAACTTGGAGACAGACTCCGGTACACGCTGAACAGTTCATTGCAGGGCCATCACGCTGGGGGGGCGCACTTGCACGATTTTGTGGTACGCACTGGCACGACTCAAGTAGTGCCAATGCACAAAACTAGTCGTAAACTGGCCTGAAGTGTGTGTAAACACCTCGTGACTGCATGCCATGTCGGGATGAGAATTTTTAAATGTATTTTTAAATTTTAGTCACGGCAGAATTTCGTGACCAGGTAGTGAACTCGTCAGGACCATGCGGGAGGATGCATGGCAGTGCATGCCATGCCGCGAACTGCAACGAATAGTTCATGAACAGCTCACGTAGAGTTCATAAGTAGTGCAGGAAGTGCGTGAACTCATCGTGAATTATGCGTGAGCTTGTGCGGGAGCCTCTCAGTTTGTGCCCCCAAAATGGCACGACTAGCCACGACACAATCGTGGCCAAAAGTCGTGCAAGTGTCAGAGGCCCCTTACAATCATTCACACCTATGGGCAATTTGGAACAGGACTGTGGGAGTGAATTGGAGAACCCTGCAGGAAAAATCACATGAGCACAGTGAACCTCTTGGTTGAGCCCTACAGTCAAACCCAGGACCTTCACGCTTTTAGGCAGATGTGCTAACTGTTATGCCACCGTGCTGTCCCTACACCACCTGTCATTTATATAGAAGAGAAAGTTATGGTTCATATTTTGCTAAAATGCACCAACATGGATATTTTCCGTGGCCTTCTGTTACCTTTTATAACACCGAGCAGGCTTCTAGTGTTATGTATTTTTTCCAGTGTTGGTGGCACTGTTAGTTTATTTGCGTCTGTTCCCAAATACTGTCTTTGGAGTAAACCTTTGAGAATTTTGTGAATCACCTCTGTCCCATATTATTTCAAGTGAGCTCAGACTTTCAGTCTGTCGTTTTCAGTGCTCCAGATTGGTTGCTCTTATTCAATTTAGATGACTAGACAGAAACAATTTGCTTTTTTCGCACTAACTGGACACGTTGTAAATGAAACTGTGGTTGTGTATGTACAGGGATCCCTCACTTTTCATGGTTAATGGGGGGGTCGAGACCTTACGCGAACACAATTTCGGCGAAGTAGGATCGACACCCCACCCCCCGCCCCGACTGATGTATAGGTATATGTGTACACTCAAATACATATTCAACGCTATAAATGCTTATAATAACAAACATTCAAAAACCATGCCTAAGATGTAAATAATATAAATATAGATGTAAATAAAGTGTAATAAATATTTGGGAGCCGAGTCCCAAACCAGAGTCGGTAGTGACCTTGTGGCGTTTCCCTTCACTTTTTTGTTATTTAATAGCGAAAGTTAGGGAAAGGCTGCAAGGTCACTACCGACTCTGGGTTGAGACACAGCTTTTGAAATTCATGAAGAGGCTGGGATCTGAATCAGTCAGTAGTGACCCCTTGTGGCATTTTCCTGAACCTTTCCCCTATTTTTCCTTTTTATTTTTTCCCCCGATGAATATTTAAAAAAAAAAATTAATAAAATCCGCGATGCACTGAAGCTGCAGAACCTGAAGCGCGATATAGCGAGGGATGACTGTACATGAATGAAAAATGTCTTTGTTCATTTTTAATCTTACAAAGCTTTCCTCTTCCTTTATAGTTGGTGGAGAACAGCGTTTGCCTTCTGAGAAATTTATCCTATCAGGTGCATCGAGAAGTGCCTGGTTGTGAGCGCTACCAGGAGACTGCACCAGTCAATCAAGGCCCTGCACCTGCCAATCAAAAGGGTGGCTGTTTCAGCTCCCGCAAGAGCAAAGGTGTGACACAAGATGTTTTATCTTTGGAACACGAACCAGGAATTTGTTTGCCAGTTTTGATATAAATGTAATTAAGGTTAATTGTGGTTGGATGTTTTATAGTACCGCTTATGATGCAACGTTTTAACCTTCTCTGCATGAGAAGTGTGAATTTTTTTTGTGCAAGCCTCTTGCTTTAAGGTTGCTTTTGGTGGCTGGGGCACTGTTGCTCTGCTTTCTCTTACTTGAATTCTCTCTCACTGTCTTTCTTCTCTTGTGCTGTGTTTTTGTTTTCTCTCTTCTCGACTGCTTGTTCTCTCTACCGCTGTAACAGACGAGTGGTTTTCCAAAGGTAAGCCCCCTCTTTTGTGAGCTTTGCTTTGCTTTTCAGAGATCACTGATGTACATCTGTATCATCTTTTCTGGTAGTCGTATTCTTTATCAAGTGTAACATAAAGACCTTGTTCAATCTTTGTTTTACACTAAGAATAATGAATCTGCTTTCTTGGGATCCATTTATAATTAATTTCAAAAGACCTGCACCTATCTTGGCTATACCCATGTTTTCTGGCTGTCATCATTTCCACATTGCTTGTAATATTAACTCTGACCATAAGGATGCACTGGGTTGTCGTAGCCGTTGGTGATGACTAAGCTTTACTTTGATCCTTTATATAGCCAGCACATGGTGGTTTATAATGTGTTGAATGATTAGTCCTTGTGATGAAGTCTGGAGTTGTGACTTGTTAAATTATTTATTAAAAAAAAAAAAAAAAAAAAATTTATATATATATATATAAATAAATAAATTTTTCTTTTTTTGAAACTGGGTTCTAACATGTTTTGGTATTTTCAGGGAAGAAAGATGATGATGGGACCACAGACATAATTGACATTCCAAAGAGAAACATTCCAGCCAAAGGTATCATTCATTTCAGTAGTTATGTTTCATCCTCGTTCTCATCACAGGATTAAAAAAAAATTTTTTACCTGTTTTTTTTTACATGACAAATAAAATCTGAGCATTAAATAAGCCAGTTGCGCATTTCGAGTGCGCGTGTGCGAAAACGCGTCGGTCTGAGCTCACAGCTACCATATTCATATTCTGGTAGTGCGAGTGCGCTTCTCTACGGCGCCCTGCCTTTAGTCCTGAAGAATTCAACTCTAACTTCACTTTAAGCCTTAAATCCACTAGTGGAAATACAATGCCAGGTGCACATTGTGCTGTAGTCGGTTGTTGAAATGGACTTTGTTTTAAACGCTGGAAAAATCCGGGGGGGAAATGGTGAGGGTTTTGTTTTTTTTTTTTTTTTTTTTTTTTTTTTTCAAATACTCTCGGCTTCTGTAGCTTTTTTTAATGTTTATAAGCTAAAGTAAGCTTGATAAAGGCTAGTGTTAAGACCCAAGTATGCCACTGATGATTACAGACATACACACTCTGTGTGGTGTCGTCGTCCCCCTTAAAAGTGGTAAACTATTTTTAAGTCTAACGTAGATATGGGCTTTTTTTTTTTACTTGTTGGCCGCACCCTCTAAAAACACTCGTATAGTAGAAAGGAAGATATAATAACCTTACTGGTTAGTTTAATTATATTAACACTAATATAACAAACATAAGACACTATGAAAGCTGTACAATTTTAAACCAGCTAGGGCATGTGCCTGAAATCTTACCTTCCTTGTAGTCGTTCCAAATTCTTTTCATCAGTGATCCCTGATCTTTTTCCAGTAAATAGTCATTTATGTCCACCCACATGCATGTTGGCCATTTATCCAATGCCTCAACTTCTCCTTGCCAGCAGTGAGTAAGAGAAATGGGGTCGGGAATTTGTTCTTGGTTCGATCCCACAGTCAGCAATGTTTGATAGTTGTCCTGTATAGTGTCGGCTGCTTCTCTTCTGGTCAGAAGGCGCGGTAATTTCAATATATTAGCTGCATATGCAAGTGCCACTAACTCCTCCTTGCGCTTGGCATTAGTGGGAAGACCACGACGTTTAAAGAATGCCTTCACGTCGTCAACTTCCCCCTTTGAAAGTCCTCAATAGTTGTAGTGTCGCTAACCTGCATGTTGAATTCAGCCATTTCACTGGATTCAGTGGATCCTTTGGTAGCTGCAAACCCATAATGCCGTGCGCACCACGAAAAGCGTAATAGGTTTATTTAAGGGCGATATAAAGTGGGAAATGAAATCTTAATCCTTAGCTAAAGGAAGTAAACCAGGACAGTATTTAAGTAGGAATGTGCCGGACCGAACAGAGTAGCTGGGAGTTTTAGGCTTGAAACTTTATATATAGTTCTCAATAATTGGAGCCTGACAAAATTCAGTGTTTGACAAATCACCACTCATTCTATGGGAGAAAAGAACTGAGATGATGGTCTTTTGCATAGAACATACATGTGTGGTTTGTGCCACAGCATAAAGTAATTATGATTTATACAATCATCTTGAATCTTGCATTTTAGAAGTTGTTGATTGGCTTGAGTTTGGCACAGTGGCGTAGTGGCTAGCATGTCCACCTTACAGCAAGAAATCCCTGGGTTCAAGGCTCTGGCATTTCAGTGTGGAGTTTGCATGTTCTGTCTGTGCTTGTATGGGTTTCTTCCGAAGAGCCCGTTTCCTTGCATAGTTCAGACATGCACATTGGGCTAATCGGCTGTTCCAAATTACCATTTAGGTGTGTGTGTGTTGGCCTTGCAATGGTCTAACGAGCTGTTTTGGGTCTACCCTGTTTTTGCTCAGTGTTGACTGAGGGAGCTTTTGCCAAATAATGACCCTAATAGTGGGATTAAGTGGTTTATCAAATAAGTGAGTGAGAGACTTCACATAGAGTTGGCTTAGTTGTACAAATTAATGTTAAGCTGTAATGCATTCCGTACTGATGTTATTCACTAAGGATGCATAAATTTGAAATGCAACCAGGCGAATTATCCAGTTTCAACAGTGTGAGGACCTGCTGAGGAAAATTAAGCATTCAGACAGTGTCGGTATAAAATTAAGAGAATATATTCCACCATGGCTGCATTTTGTGCTGGTCCTTTCATGTTTGAAAATGCAAATGCTGCAGTAATTGAGGGCTCTAGAGCCACATGTCCACTCGGATGGTACACATGGATTAAGGGAGAGGAGTTTCAATTTTGAACTGCCGGGCCTTTTTTTTTTTTTTTTTTTTTTTCCCCCTCAAGCCTGCAAATAGTTTCTGAGTTGTGCTTTTTGGTTTAAAACCAAATTAGTAGCAAATAGATGAAGTATTACCTTTCCGATAAACCAACGTAATGTCCATGTTTGCACCTGTAAATGAAAGGATTGCATTTTTATAACTACTACTTTAACTACATCCTGAGCTCCCTGTGGTTTGGAACAAAAAAGTACAGATTGTAATTATTTGAAGATATTGCCTTTCCCGAATTAACTCAATAATTTTTTATTCTGTATTGTAGGTTATGAGCTGCTTTTCCAGCCAGAGGTGGTTCGAGTGTACACATCACTACTGAAGGAAAGCAAGAATCCTTCTGTTCTAGAAGCTTCTGCAGGAGCTCTCCAAAATCTGTGTGCAGGCCGCTGGACTGTAAGTATATGCTGCTGACCACCAGGCAACTGCCATGGGCTGCTTTAATTATGGTCGCTACTGTTTAGTTTTGCTATATTTATCAGAGTGTGTGTGTGTGTGTGTGTCTCTGTCTCTTTCTCTCTCTCAGTATGGACGTTATATCAGGGCAGTAACAAGACAGGAGAAAGGATTGCCCTTGTTGACGGAGTTGTTGGGTCATGGAAACGACCGTGTGGTCCGAGCCATGTCTGGGGCCCTCAGAAATCTGGCAATTGATGCTCGCAACCGGGATCTTCTTGGTAAATAAGCACACAGATGATGTGTCTAGGAGCATGAGGGGGGAGGACAACTATTCCACCCAATATATGGAATATGATGAGCACATTAGTTTAATTTGGTCACATTGTTCTCTGAAGCTCATTGGGTGGAGCAGCAGTGGCCTAATGCTTAGAGAAGTGACTTTGGAACCGAAAGGTTGTTTTGATTCCTGAACCAGCAGGAAAAATGTGGGGGGTGAGCTGCACTCTCTCTTCCTCCACATTTATGGCTGAAGTGCCCTTGAGCAAGGCATCTAACCCCCAACTGCTCTCCAGGTGCTGCAGTGTGTGATACACACACACACACACACACACTGAACAGTGTGCTGTGTGTGCGCGCGCTCGAAGCATATTAAGGCATCTATGGTTTAAGGATAACTCGTATTTGTACTCTGAATTGACATTGCTGTGAACTGGGTCTGTAATCTATTTGATTTAGATGTGATGACGTCGTTTGTGGTGTAGCGAGACATGATACGGCAGGTTATCAAATTATCCAGTTAATTGATTGCCAAGGTGTGGCGCCACCTCCACTTCCATCAGAGCTTTTAACATTAATCTCATGATTTTGACTGTACACCCCCACATGTATGATGCATCCTTCCAGTTTTGGTTTCTGTGTTCAGTTACTTGGAGAGCATTGTGAAATCAAAATTTTTGAGAAGTGTTTTATTGTGGTGTGGGGCCGGTGGCATAGTGGATAGAGTGCTGGGCTCATGATCAGGAGGTCGTGGGTTCGAATCTCAGTTTGACCCCCACCGTGCTAAGACCCCTGGGGAAGGTCGTAACTACAAGTGTGCCTCTGTCCACCCAGCAGGTTAAATGGTTACCAGTAAAAATAAAATACTGGGAAGGTAACCTGCGATGGATTAGTGTCCCATCCAGGAGGAGTTGAACTAGTCGCTTCATGCTACAGAAACCGGGAATAGTCACCGGCACTGATGAGTCTCTGGGCTCGTGGGGTGTAAAAGCCCAACAGACTTGCCTTGCCTACGCTTTATTGGGGGGAGAGCTTTGTATAAGAATAGGATGACTTGGATTACATGAAAAGCGAGAAATATTACGACCAACCAGTTTACATGGTAAAGGGAGACTTTGTGGTGAACTGTGTGTAGACTTTGGAAAGTTTCTAGTCACATAAGAGCAGTGTTTATCTCACTGGTGACTGGGGTATGTTGCCTGAGGCTTTAATACTGAATTGTACTGATTTAATGTTTGATAAATTGTGCAGTCAGGATACTTTATACTGCTTTACTCAGTGCTTTATTAGTGTTTGGGTGAGCTTGGTGAATCCTTCAAGGACGATAATACTCTATAACATTATATTTTCTATTTGCATGTACAGGAAGGCATGCTATACCCAGCCTGGTGGCAGACCTGCCGGGTGGCGGCCAGAGCCAGCCTGTGCGTAACCTCTCTGAGGAGACCGTGGTTTCAGTGCTCAGCACTCTGGCAGAGGTGGTCGGCTCTAGTGTGGACGCAGCCAAGCTCCTGCGCAGCTCACAGGGCATTGAGAGACTAGTTCTCATCAACAAGGATGGGTCAGTTTATTTCCCTCTGTCTTTTTTTTTTCCTCTCTACACCGGGTTTCTGTTATGAGTAAGGTTGTGTTTAGTGGCTCTTATTGTTTTGACTGTAGTTAGTTGGTAAAGGTGTTTTCAGTATCTGTGTATAGAGAAGGTCTTTGACGCTGTGCATGTCCCACAGTAACCGTTCCGATAGGGAGGTACGTGGCGCCGGCCTGGTGCTGCAGATCGTGTGGGGATTTAAGGAGCTGCGGCGCACGCTGGAGAAAGACGGCTGGAAAAAATCGGACTTCATGGTCAACATGAACCCTCAAAGCAACAACCGTACCAACGGAGGCTACGAGGACAGCAGCACCCTGCCGCTTATCGACCGAGGTGTGACGCTTCCCTTTACTTTGCACTTGAGTTTTCGTCTCGATGCTTCTGACTGTTTATATATTTGTGTTAATGTGGGGGGTTTTTTAAATCATATTTTTTAATAAATCTTTTCCAGGAGGAAAGCAGGATCGAGACAGAAACATGATTCCAATGAATGACATAGGATCAGGTGATTTCCTGACATTGATGCATATCTTGGGGTTTTTCACAATATTGCTTGCAAGTGTGTTGTATGTACGGTAATTGTAATGGGAGATATTCATTCTGCCCTTTTTGTTTTAGACCCCTATGTTACATTGGAACAGAGAGGACGGCGAAACACTTTGGATGACACTCTAGACCCTGCAGAGAATGACCTTCAGGTAAAAAAATAAAGCACAGCTGACTTCCTGGATTTTTTTTTTTTTTTTTATCTGAGTTTTCTCACCATTTCTGATGATTTTATATATATTTGTATGAATATTAAGTTTTAACATGAAGTAGTTTGTTTCTTGCTACTGTAAAGGACAACCACAAGCTAATATCTGGAAAATCAGGTCTAACTGCCACCTAATATTTAGCAGATTGTCCCGCTATTCATTTTGAATTGAACTACATGCCATTCACAGGAAGCCAATTCCTTTCAGAGTCTTGCAGCCTTTCTTTCAAATTGGCTTTTATCAGACAAGTTTTATGTGCATTTAGGCTAAATGCTGATTTATGTGTTCACACGTTCACATTAACACCTCTAGCACTTCCTCAGATTCTATAAGACACCAGATACTGACATGACCAATGCTTGTTCCTTTCCTCTAACTCTACTAATCACTCCTGACAGGGTACTGTGCACAGGCTTACTCTAACCCTTTTGCCCTCATTCTCCTTTTTCTCATATTTGTCTATGATGACCCCTTTACACCTCTGTGAACACGTGTCCGTCTCTCTGGCGTGCTCACCCAGGGAGGGATGTATGGGGAGAGGCGGGGTTCCATGCCCTTGTTGGACTCTTACGACGGTTAGGCCACTCCCCCTCACCCCACTCAGTGCATGAGCGAGCATGGTATGTGTGTCCACTGCCTCCTTCCTTCATTGCATGGGCTCTCAGTGTGTGTATGTGAGGTTTTAACCTTCAGCCTCTCTAATGCAGTGCTTCTCAGGCCAGTCCTGAGGGCCCAGAGACAGTCCACTGTTTTTGCCCTGTGTTATGTGAGATCAGGCAGAGCAAGATATTTGGACTGCCTGGAGAGGACCTCGGGGCTGGCTTGAGGTCTACTGCTGTAGCCTATTGTATTTGATGTTTATTATTTTTGTTGTTCCTGCAGTAATATTTGCTTTTCTAGTGTAATGTAGTTTGTGTATGTGGTGTTCATGTACCTACTTTGATCACATGACTTGTGTGTATCACTTTCCCTCAGTGGTTGTGGACCTCTCCACACTGAATTGGTTTGTGCATATGATAACACGTGTGCAAAATGCCCTTCATAAGTATTGAGTGATACTATTCCGGAAGCTTTTCTGTATGCTTTGTGCCTTTAAAGCTCTTTACAAGTCATTTTCAGTTCATGTTGCACTTGGAGTATCCTAACTAAATTTGTAGACTGTAACTCATTGCTTAGTATTTATATTTGTATTCATTTTATGAAGAATAATGGTCAGAGGTCTTACAATTATATAAAGATGCTAAATAAAAGGTTCAGTTTGAATAGTTTAACAATATATGAGCCAAGGTAAGGACCTCTGACACTTGCACGAATTTGTGGCACGGCTTGAGCCGTGGAAAGTCGTGCCATTTTGGGGCAAGAACCGCGAGGCTCCCGCACTGTTCATGACTAGTTCACGAATGCGTGCCCATCAGTGTCAGCATTAACACGAACTGGCATGATGAGTTCACACACAATTCACGCATACTTTACACGCCTTCCGCATTGGCACGACGAGATTGCGCAATCCCGCAAGGCGGTGTCGCTTATTCTTATCATTGTTGTCGAATTTTATTGTAACTTGTAAAACTATTATTTTGTCAATTATTTCATGTGTAGAATTTTGGTTATGTTCATTAAAATTCAAAATAGTATAAATAATTGTTTGTGCATCTGTTTATTTTAAATTATTTAATATACTATGTGTAAATATATTAACAAAAATTATTTAGAAATTGAACATTAAAACTTCACAGGGTTCATTTAACTTTTATAAACCAATTTATTTTATGGTAGAAACAGTGTGATGAACTGTCATATGTTTATTCATCACATCAGAGAGCAGCAGAAAAAAATAGGAGCTGGAGAAGAGAGAGGATACTCTTATAAAGCCTACTCTGCTGTCCTCTCCGTGTCTGGTTTGTTTCAGACATGTTGTCGCTGTGATATGAAGTTTTCTCTTCATTGGCGAGCTCTCGAATGCCGAGCAGTATCCACATGTGCGCCGATGCCGGAAAGCACATTGGAACTACGGTGTGTGGCAAGGGGCGTTCTGCTCTGAAAAGCGCGATTGCGTCACTGCAACGTCCCGACGAGTTCTGCCACTGCAACGCATGCTTCACGCATCCCCCGCATCGTTCAGACGAGTTCACGAACAGTCTGCCCATATCTCATAGCCTGGTCACAAAAATTTGGCCAAGATTTTGAACATTTCAACATTCTCGTCCCACCATGGGACGCAGTCATCATGCCAGTTTATGACTCGTTTGCGCATTGTTCGTGGCCATTGCGTGCCACAAATTCGTGCAAGTGTCAGAGGGCTTTTACTGCAATCCCAGTAAAGTAAAAGTACATTGAATGCTTTATTGCCCAGAGTACCGTATTGGCCTGACTACAAGACGGTGTTTTTTACATTGAAATAAGGCTAAAAAAGTGGGGGTCGTCTTACATTCGGGGTCTAGACATTATACCC
>JAQNCB010000028.1:21735685-21747067 GCA_030068295.1 Euristhmus nudiceps | reverse complement strand
TGCTGCCTTTCCCTTAACTTTTTCCCTATTTAATAATGAAAGAGTTAAGGGAAAGGCGCAAGTTCACTACTGACTCCAGCTTGGGACACAGCCTCTGAAATCTCGCAAGCTGATTGGTTGAGATGAATTTCCCAGCAGATGAAGAAGAGGCTGGGATCTGAATCCGAGTCAGTAGCGACCCCTCGTGGCATTTTCATGAACTTTTTTCCATATATATATTTTTTTTAATTTTTATTTTTCAATGAATATTTAAAAAAAAATCCGTGATGCACTGAAGCCGCAGAACCTGAAGCGCGATCTAGCGAGGGATGACTGTATTGTGTATGGAAGAATTACCACCTTGAAGTTCAGCATTAGATAAGGGGCTGATCACAGTCTCTTGATTGACCTTGTTAACTATCTTTTCCCAAAATCAACCAGCTCTCACCTGTGTATCCTAGCTGTTAGCATGCAACAGTAGCAACATTCAACACTGGCTTTAACGGGCTGGCAGGACCTGGTAAGGGTTGCTACTGGGTTTGAAACTCTTGCAGAGGTAAGGACTTCCTGATTTCTCACTTATAAAGACTGCTTTGTAGACTAGGTGGGGGTGGGAGTTGGGATCATAAACATTTTCTGTGCTACTTGACTTTGGCTTCAGAGGTTTAGACCAGGGGTGTCAGACTAATTTTCAATGAGGGTCACACCACTCGATTTAAAGGTGATTGAGGACCAAAAAAATCACTGAACATCTATTCTATAAAGGGAAATCATGAAAAATGATTTGTTTAGGAATTTGTCCTCTTATCCTTTATCCACTTGCATTTTCTGATAACACTTAACAGCAACAAGCTACATGCAATCTTAATTGAGTCATGAATGATTAGCTGTTGACTTGATACAGGCTGCTTCCACCCAGTGGACGGATGATGAATTACATTTCATGATATTGGTCGATGCAAAGAATGTACGATAATCATATTCTTTGGCCCGCAGGCCTTGGACACCTGTGGTTTAGAGAAAGTGCAAAGGCTTTCATTTTCACACTAGACCTGTTCACGCAAAGATTACTTTGTTTAGCAGTGCTGTAAGCACTGTTTTTTTAGGTCCTAAGACTATTTTTGGAGTGGCAAAGCAGCCGGTGGGGCTGAACGCTGGTGGCTGTAGTCTTATACCTGCACAGCAGCAGAATGACAGATAGACCGCAGACTTGTTTATACCACTCTAAAGTTACACTTTATTAAAATATCCGAATCGTATCTAGACAGATTGCAGCACACCAAATTACAGCACACATACTAGCACATGCTCCATACCAGTCTTAACAATAATCTGCTTGCCACCTGCCCTGCAGCATGTCTTTATACACGGTGAAGGCCGTGGCAGTCCAAGTCAACTCTGGAACTCTTTCTGTGTTCTGTGACCGGTCCAGCTGACCCTGGGTTTCCCAATACACTCAGTAGAGTAGGGCAGGAAGATGTGTGTAGTTATAAATATATACTGTACATAGATATAGATTTACCTTCCTGCCTTACAGGGGGGTGGGTTGCTGGAACCCATCCCAGCTGACACTGGGTGTAGGCAGGGTACACCTTGGACAGCTTGGCCATGTGTCTTCATCACATCTTTATTTTTCATAGATAGATAGATGGATGGATAGATAGATATATAGATGGATGGATGGATGGATGGATGGATGGATGGACGGATAGATGGATAGATAGATAGATAGATAGATAGATAGATAGATAGATAGATAGATAGATAGATGGATGGACTGATGGATGGATAGATAGATAGATAGATAGATAGATAGATAGATAGATAGATAGAAGCTCTCTTTCGAGACCTTGGAGCTCTGGGTAGAACTCTGAACTATTCAGGAAAATAAGAAGAGCAGTGATGAGTTATTTCTATGAAGAACAAATTATATACCCAGGAAACTTTGCGTGTTATGACTGTTCATACAGTTACTTAGGAAATGAGTAATGCCTTCAAATCCGTAACACAGAAGACATATCCCGAGGCTACAGTATTAAAGCGAATGCATAAATGCTTTCACAATTTGGAAGAAGTCACTACACCTGGAAAATGCATACTTATGTCTGTTTGATTATTATTGGCATGATAAATCATGACATCACTTGGTGAATCCCTGAATTCCCCTGGACGTTAAAGCATTTTTCTCCTGAATGCTTTTCCACTACATTTTTATAGAAAATAAACCTACAACAAATGAGCAGGTGTGTGTGTATGTGTAAAGATTTACTTGTGCACTTCCTGAATTTGGTTTTCTGATATTTTCTTTAAAAGTAAGGGAAGGTCTGTGGGCTTTTACACCCCGAGCCCAGAGGCTCATCAGTGCCGGTGCTTATCCCCAGTTTCTGTAGCGTGAAGCGACTAGGAGTTCAACTCCTCCTGGATGGTCCATCACAGGTTACCTTCCCAGTATTTTTACTGGTACCAGATGACAGATAACTTGCGGTTAACATCTTGTCCAGGGGTCTTAGCACAGTGGGGGTCTCACTGAGATTCGAACCCAGGACCTCCTGATCATGAGCCCAGCACTCTAACAGCTACACCACCAGTTACTTCAGCTTCTTTAAAGGATATCATCTAAAAATTTCAAGTAATCGAAACCAATTTGAATGATGTTGCTCTTCATGTCTTCGTGTTGCTTTTTTTCTTCCTTTACTTTTCAGATGAGCTGCCAATTAGGCCAAGGAAGCATGCACAACAATTTTTTTTAAACAGACATCACAAGACAATGTCAAAAACATATCTACAAACTACCATGTGAAACTGTCAAACATTTTACTGGCAATAACAAAGTAGTAAATAATTTAATGCTATATTTTTTCCCCCCAGAATTATATATGTGGTATTTAAAATTGCTGAGCATGTTGTGGTGATACAGATGTTCTGCAAGTTGTATTATACAATACTCTAGCAATAAAACCATTGTACCTTGTTATTTCAATGTGAGAAATTAAGTTCTTAAAAAAAAAAAAGAGTGTGAATAAAAGTGTTCTTTATATATATATATATATATATATATACTATAAACTTCTCAGTGTCTTACTTTCCTTCTTTCACTCTTTCTTACTTTGTTTTTCATATTATTATTTATTCATTCATTTTCTGAACCGTTTAATCCTAATTAGGGTCATGGGGAGGCTGGCGCCCATCTCAGTCGACTCCGGGCGAGGGCGGGGTACACCCTGGACAGCTCACCAGGCCATCACAGGGCCAACACACACACACACACACACACACACACACACACACACACACACACACACACACACACACATCTAAGGGAGATTTGCATCCAATCAGCCTACTGTGCATGTTTTTGGACTGTAGGAGGAAACCGGAGTACCTGGAGGAATCCCACGCAAGCATGGGGAGAACATGCAAACTCCACACAGAAACGTTATCATTATCATTATTATTATGATTATTATTATTATTATTATTATTATCCTCCTCTTCAGTGTTGTTTATTTCTTAGATTTTTTTTAATGTAGTCCAATAATTTTATTTTTCAATTTAATTTTAATTAAAGGTCAGGGGTTTAAGTCCCACTATTAACAAGTTGTCCCTGCTGTCCCCCCCAGTGCCGCTAACTGGGTTACCAAAGGCCGGCCGTGTCTCTCACTGTCTGTGGTGAGAGGGATGTAAAAGAACCATCGCTGACTTTCATGAAGTGTATTCTGTATTGCCGTCAGTGTGTTTCTACCCTGTGATGGCCTGGCGAGCTTCCAGTGTGTACCCTGGCCTCGCCCAGAGTCGGCTGAGATGGGCACCAGCCTCCCTGCGACCCTAAGTAGGATTAAGCGGTTCAGAAACTGAATGAGTTATACGTGCAATACGCGTTTTTTAAGAATCCTCTCCAAGGAAATTCTGTCCCAAGACCATTATGTCTTTAAAAAAATATATATTTAAATTAAAGCTTAATTTTAAATTAAACAGATGATCTATATTAACCTGTAGTTATTATATTTTCTTTAACTGCTTGTTTCCTTTAATAATCAAAGGCAAAATACTTGAAAATATCAAGACAGCAAATTTACACAATTTATTCTCTTTTTTATCTAAAAAAAGAGAATTAATCTGTCAAACAATCAAGAGATTTAAACCCAGAATCTTGTTACTTTGAGGCAATGGTGCTGAGGGCTGTTCCAAATTGAAATTCCTCTCCGATATTTGTACACGTCAAACTATTGATAATTTTCCTTAACATTGTAAAATATACATTAGATGTCATTATAATGTGTGTGTGTGTGTGTGTGTGTGTATATGTATGTTCCAAGTTAAACCATTAAGTATTGATTAAGCAATTCGTCTTATTTAATTGTCTAGTCTGACTTCATCTTCAGGTGTTTTGGAAACAGGGATGTGTGTAATGAAGATGAGTCACTAATAGGACTACAACATTTCTGAATGACATTAGATTGGAGAATGGAAGAAAGTTAGGTAAGAGTTCCTTAGAATTGGGGGTCACTGTCAATAGTGAGGTGGTTTCCCTGCTTTATAAAATAGGCAGGATGGAGGACGAAAAGCAGCAGAAGAGTGGAAGAGACATCATTCTGAACCTCCAGGTCCATCAAGAGTCAACGTTAGTACTAAGAAGACATAAGTAAGTTTGTACATATATGTATATTATATATTTGGTATATATATCAGGTAAATAATTTAACTTTTCATTTTTTTAATTAAAATGTTTCCTTTTACAGTGCAATTTAAAGTGTGTATCGTTTTTCTGCTGCTGTTGGTGTGGCCTGCGTCATCGATGCCATCTATACTTATATTTTGTGAAAACACAGAGAGGCAGCTTGAGATCATTCGCAGTTTGCTTCAGGATATTAGAAAAAAAACTAACAGGACAGTAAGTATGTTTTACAGCAATCCAAAACGTTTCACCATCGACCTTTCTGAGCGGCATGGTAGCATATCTATTAGCTATCTATCTATTAGCAAAACAGTCCTGGGTTTGAGTCCTGCATTTTTGCATGGAGTTTGCATGCTGTCCCCGTACTTGCATGGGCTTCCTTGGGTACTCCAGTTTCATACCAGAGTCCAAAGACATGCACATTAGGCTAATTAGATATTCTTAGTTGTCACTGTGAATGGCAATCTGTACAGGGTGTACAGTACCCCCACTTTGCCTAGGGTTAGCTGGGATGGGCTCCACCGACCCCATTAAAGAAGGAAATATTGATATATATATAAAGAATGAAATAATGAAAATAAAATTAAGTGACTTTTTACGAATTGTTTGAGTGCTAATTATGTGTGTAACAGTGAAATTTCTTCCTGTAGCCCGTAAACCTGACAGAGCAGAGAGATGGAGAGCAAGATCAGGTATTCTATTTATCTATGTACCTATCTATCTATATACATACACACACACATACACACACACACACACACACAGACATATATATATATAAAAGCAACTTTTTCCTGTAGCTTTCAAAAACTTTTTTTCGGTAACTTTAAAATAAAGCGACTGAAAAAGTTGTTTTTCCTCATAATTAAAACAATGGCACATATCTGTTCTTCACACACACACATACATATATACACACATATATACACACACATAGAGGGCTCGAAATTTATTTATTTATTTTTTTAACCAGCCAGCTGGACTAGTTGCCGAACAAAGTTTCTAGAAAAATCACAAAATCAACTGGCCAATATATTTTCAACTCGCCAAACCGGGCGAGCTGGTAACAGAAATAACTCGCCAAATGAGAAATTAAGTCGCATCCAGAGACTGGGCTACTGCGAATTTCAAGCCCTGATACACATATATATATAAATATACACAGTATATGTCTGTTTGCTTATGCAACATTCTATCTCGCTATCTATCCATCCAGATCCTTTGTTCTATCTAAAATAGTTCTTTCAACATCTGGATTGCCAGTAAACATTCTGAATTTCTTTCTGCCTGTGTCTAATATTTAATATAATCCCAGAGTTGAATTATTCTCCTTCTCTCCCTTCAGTGTGAACTCTTACAGAGACTGATGAACTACCAGGCATGTGACATCGACTCTTCAGTAATCAAAGAGGTTAACTACCTGAGAGAAGAAACCAAAGGCTTGGTGCACAACATGCAGGTAAAATCCTACTTATCCAGAAAATCAGAGGAGAAAGTTTGAAGGATCAGCGATAAAACACATTTTGTGCTTTTGCAGGGCTTCCCAAAAACCACAACCTGTACCCTGTCAACTGCTGTGTGTCCCCACCTAGAAGACTCGCCCAAGTGGGAGAAGATTGAATTCCTGTTGAACGGTTGGTCTCAGGATGTTGCTTCATGCAACAATGCACTTCAAAGAGAGTGTCACTCTAAAAACTACAGTTAGACTTAATCACTATGCATTTCACTATATGGATATTTCCATATTTATTTTCGATACATTCACTATATTTACTATTTATTTGGTCAATTCTTAAAGGAGGATTTTTCAACAACTGCACAGTTGATATTGATATTTTCTTTCATTATATGCTTGGATTGCAAGACTGAATACCTAGAATGTTTATTTCAATATTTTAAAAATAAATTTATACCAACAACAATGCAACGACACACCAGCAAAGATATTTCATCAATTAAATACCCAAATCATTTCAAATTAACCATTTATTTCATTCCATTCAGCATTTTTCCATCAAAGAAAAGTCATGTGACAATAGTACGAATTAAATCGATAGCACAAAGAAAAACATTTTTTAAAGAAAACATTTTGCAAATGTGAATTTTTTTTATCAAATTAAACAAATTAATGAAAAATATCTCCATGTTAGAATCAGTCCAGTTGTTTTCATTGTTTGTTGTTTTTTTTTTTTATCTCGAAAAAATGTAAATTGAACTCAATGTAAAATAAAAATTTGGGAGAATGACTGAGTAATGAGAAAATAAAAATAGAACACACTTCCTGTCACTCTCTCTCTCTCTTTTTTTTCATTATGCACTCAGATCCTTTCCTTTCCCTGGCAATGGGCCACAAAGAACGTAAATATCTTTGACATAAATATGTTGTAATGTTAGTGATGATAACGAGTGTGATGTACACACCTCATTTAAAATGAGGAAGTAGCATCCAGAGCAGTGCGGTAACGTCGATGACTCATCATCGGAAACACTGCAGATTTTAGGGAATCATCTCCGGCATTAGCTCATCTGCAGAAAGGGAATCTCCCGTGAGCCATAATGTTAATAAAGACATCTCTTAATTGGTCGCGGTTTTATCATCCTCAGGTGTATACGAAAAGAATAAAGTACGATGTGTACATTATTTTCCTTAAGCATGTATTAAAAAGCATAGCCACCAAGTGACACTGATTCATCCACACATCCATTGGCCGAACCACTTAATCCTACTAAGGTCAGAGGCTGCAGCCTATCTCAACCGACTACGGGTAAAGGCAGGGCATACCTCACAAACACCCACAGCTCGCCTGCACCACCATGCCACCCAACAGTAATTCGGTGCTCCTAATTCAGCCCTAAAGTGTACCGGTATTGATCATCCTTACTGCATAACTTGTGCGTATGGAATACATGAAGAGATACAGACATTCATTTTAACATAAATGACCATAAAAAGCATAAAACTGGTTATTTTATCCCGTGGATTACTAGCTAGGGTCCATCTGCAGGGATTAGCAGTTTTCCCCGGAACTCTTGTGAAGACAGTGAGACGTCACATTCTAGTGACTCAGAATCATTCTAGGACAAGAATGCTGGCTGAAATAAGCATGAAGTTACATCCAAATCAGCCAGCTAACATTTTCTCAGCTTTTCTGTCATCAGTTGGTTTATGAACAAAAATAGAAATGTTTTCCGCGATTTCTGCTGTTTCTGTCGTTCGTGCAGCTCTGCACTGGCAGTTAATGTGTTACGCTACACTGGTCAGTGACGGAGTCCAGCCAATCCAATGAGTTCTTGTCACAACCAGGGTGAAAGCCAATCAGAAATATAACATGTCTCTGAGCATACCTAGCATCGTAACATTCGCACACACTTTGAAAAAGGTCATAGACTGATGTTGCTAGAATTGCAAACTGTGGCAAAATTTCTGGGCTACTCACACCCCCCTCTCTGTTCCCATCCACAGAGTGAAACTACCAACAACCTCCCCTTCACACCCCTGCACAGAGACCCTAACGACTCTGTAACGACCCTGGCCTAGGTGAAACTAACACCTCTTAGGAAGTGTGACTCCTGAACCACAGAGTATAAATTCTGGTTGCCTGCACGAGTTTTTAGAACTGAAGAAGCTCCCTGGATAGGTAGCGAAACGTCTTCAACCAAATTTCCAGTCCAGTTGACAGAAGGAAACCACACGCCTTGGGTTGCTGGAAGTGAGTAACTCTGATTCACCCCAGGCACCCTTCAGAAAGATTGTAAAGCTCAGAATGAAAGTGAATGCCACACAGTAAGATTGTCTTAAATACAATCCAGACTGCTCACGTTGAAGATGGTCATCATTACAATGTGACACCTTTACCAGTCGTATCTAGTTTGTGTTAAACTCCTGGAGACAGAGTACAGTTTTTTTCCTTCTTGCCACGTACCATCATCTGTTTTGTTTCATTTTTTATTTATCATTATCAACAATTACCTAGAGAAAATCCCCTAATATACAGGTGATCATAAATATTCCATATATGTACTTAGAAAATAACAGCAAAAGAAATAATAAGAAACATACAGTACTTTTGTATCCTCGAATGCTTATGTTCTACTCTTTCATGGGTTTGAATGATCTGTATTGCCGATGTGAAGTGTATTGATTGGTTGCTATAGTGCACAGGACTTATCGTGGTTACAAAAATAATTTACAGTAAGTGGTTCACTTGAAAAGAATCCTGATAAGCTGGAAATATTGTATAAGGCAAAAAAAAAAACCTTTGTTTCTGGTCACCCGTCCGACTCACTTTTTTTCTGCCCACTCTGAAGTTTTTTTCATGTGTTTTTGTAACCCAGTGGTTATTTAATAACAGACTGTTATTCAGTGTCAATAGGTACACTGTCTCTTTAAGAGTCTCAAGCGGGAAAGTTCGTGGGTTGCACTTGAGTGGTATTAAGAGAGAAGAAGGGGGTGAACAGAGCGGGGGTGTCGGTAAAAAAAAAAAATTTTTGCTGACCTACCTACCCAAAATTATTCTGCAATGTTACCGGAAACAAAGGGGTTTTTTTTGGCCTAGCTATATAAATACAGACGCTCCCCAACTTACGAACGAGTTACGTTCCGAATGTCCGTTCGTTAGGTGAATTTATTCGTAAGTTGTTGGTATGTGTATCAGTAACCTGTGTAAGTAACGTGCCACATTGGCCATTTTCTCACTAGCATCAAGTTTCTTTATAATCGCCACCTTCGTTTCAAATGAGACGGCTCGCCGCTTTTTCTTTCACTTTGGCTTTCCACCAACCGTATTGGATTAGGGATGTACGAACAAAGGAACAATAAAACACAAGACTTCACTGACGACGTCTGAACACTCGGGTAACACACGACGAAATGGGCAGAGGAGATCGATGCTGGGCGGAAGGTTTGTTTACAATCGCAGCGCCGGGCGTCGGTATCAGCGGCGGAAAGACGTACTACACAGAAAAGGCGCTAAATACAAAATCTAACTTAAGGCGACTCTGCTCATATCTCCGAATGTTCGTAAAACTAAAGTTCGTAAGTTGGGGAGCGTCTGTATATGAAATGGTAAATAATGTAAAACACAAATGAGAATGGTGATGAAGATAACGAGCATAAAGAAACCCCACAAAAAGTGTGATGGACTGAACAGGACCACGAGCTCGGTTTCTTGTTTTGCTCTCCGTTGTCATCATAAAGCTAATTCTGATTGTCCATGCTCAGGCTCTCTCTGGTACTTCCTTATAGATTAATTTTATTCCCTTTTTTTAGTGTTCTGTTCCTAACCTCTGCTCCTATATCAACTTAACTACCCTCCCACGCTCCTGGTAAAAACCCCTCCTTCAAAAACCCACTCCCTCTTGCACATTCATGTCACTAATTACTCCCAGAAGATATTTGTAATATCTGAGTCCAGGCTGTAGATCCAAAACAAAAGAGGGGCAGAGATGAACACAAAAGCCCAGGAGACACCTTTTAGACCTCGCTGTATTTTGTCAAGCAGGTCTGCGAATGCTCCTCTACCATCTCGGTCGTGGCGCTGCCTCTCCTCTTCTTCCTGCTCAAGGTCATTGCCTGGCTCAATGTAGTTCCTAGCCAAAAATTTCAGCGCTTCATCCATCAGAATAACCGGTAGCGACATCTTCAGAACCGTGACCCACTGCGGCCAGGACAGTGGTCGGATCTGAAAAATCATCTGCAACAAAATCAGAGAATCAAAGAGTTTAAAAACAAGCAACTACTTGCGCTCGCTTTCACAGACCATTACTTCTCCGAGTGTGCCTTGGTGATACGCCAACATTCCATGTGGTTTTTTCCCGAAGGGAAGAAAGAGCAGATGTCAGCTGTAGGATGTGAGAATTAAAGGGTACTTGCACCACTGTGCATACGGAAGGGCTTTTTTTTCCACTCGACTGCTTTTGCAATGTCTTGTGTCGTCATATTTTAAATCTGTCAAAGAATTAAAGTAAAACAACACCATGTTATAATGTTTACTTTTCCAATGAAGTGTGACAGATGAGTTTATTTAATTCACACACAGCCTGACTGACTCACTTTTGGTCCAAAGTACCGGTAGCTCGGTTTAAATGGAAAACCTTCATCGTTACCTTGTATTAGGCTCCTGCGCATGACGTCACGATTTCTGTGAGCGCCATCTTGCCGGTCAAACAAAGGGCTCGGCAGTGCGTGAGCTACTGTGAAAAGGGTCATTTGGTCTTCATGGTTATTTCTTTTTTTAACAATACCAGAGACGTGTTGTGCCGTGGGCTGCAGTAAAAGGCGTGATGGGATCTATCGAATTCCAGCCGAGAAGTCGAGAAGAGAAAGACGGATTTCGGCTATAAAACGCGCTTCAGGTTCTGCGGCTATATCGCGCTTCAGGTTCTGCGGCTTCAGTGCATCGCGGATTTTTAAAAAATATTCATCAAAAAACAAAAAAAATAAGGAAAAATTAAAAAAAAAGTTCAGGAAAATGCCACGAGGGGTCAACACTGACTCGGATTCGGTTCCCAGGTAGATTCGGTTCTAGGTTGACTCGGCTCTGAAGCCTTGAGTCAAATCTCGCAAGCTGATTGGTCGAGACAAATTTCCTAGCATCCGTGTGACAGTAGTGGCGGAAGTGAGTAGAGCCTAAATAAAATTACGTGAAAAGTTTCTAAAAACCACATTTCTTACATTTTATTTACATCTATGTACAATTACACATATGTATTTTATATTATTTATATTT
>JAQNCB010000028.1:21668729-21681010 GCA_030068295.1 Euristhmus nudiceps | reverse complement strand
TCTATCTATCTATCTATCTATCTATCTATCTATCTATCTATCTATCTATCTATCTATCTATCTATCTATCTATTGCTTGGCTTATTCCTAATTAATATTTTTGGAGGACTAATTTAGAGGTTTATGGAGTACAACAGCCTCTGTTATGCAAAAATTATGGCATATATTAGTCTCTAAAGGTGTTTATTTTTATTTTTATTTTTATTTTTTTTATTTATTTTTTTTTTTTACAAGTGGCCATTGTTTTAAGATTGTCAGGTACTGGATTAGATGATTAGGCTGCAGTTGGCCAGCCTCCATGGCTATGATCCCAGTTATTCACTAAAACAGTCATCTATTACTTTTTTTCAACTTCCTTCTTGATGCTGCGTGTATAATACCATCCTTCCCTTTTTAGCTGCTTTAGTGATATTTCCCTATTCTCTCACTTTGTGTAGTTTTGCTCCTGCCTTACACAAGCTTAGATTAATGTAATTAGCAGTCTCATTGGGAGAAATTAAATGCCCATCTCTTTTATTGTTTTTCTCCTCTATAATATCACAAGACTATCTTAATGAATATGGGAACCCCAACCCTTTGCTGTAGTTAGGGTAAGTGTCAGTCATCACTGGTGCAAATATCATCGCTGGTATTGACGGCAGATGCAGGAGGAGAAAAAAGAGCAAGAGTGCACTTATCAGAGAGGCTGAGATGTAGAATACTTCAACATTAAAGTACTGAAGGTGAGAATTTTTCAAGCTTGTTTTCTCACCGCTCATTTACAATTGTAGATACACACAGTAGTGAACGAGGACACAAATTGCTCGATGAACTTCGAGATCTGAGTAAAGCATAACAGATACATCCATGATAGAGGAATATTCCGCCCCATATCTCTGTTTAAGGGCTTCTTATGCTTTCCGTTTGTGTATGTTGATCATCTATTAAAATACCGAGATGATGCACTCAAACCAAGACTGGACTTGTAGGAATCCCATGTGAATTCTGTAGTCCGTGTCAGTCCTGGGGTAAAGAATATTGTTCTTTGCGACCAAACTGTGTTAAATCCATAAGGGGGATTATCTCTACTCAGAGAATTCCTCCTTTAATTCGCACCGTGTTTCCAGACTTTTGGCGTTCAGCATGTTTAATCCTATTTTCTCCACTACACTGACGTATTTTTCATGGCTTTGATTTTCTGGTTGGTCTGAGTGGACTGCTTAAACTAAATGTGAGGGAGACAACATGGTCTTACTGCTCATAAAATTAGTAATTCTACACTAAATCAGCCATCAAATAACCTCTGGTAAGATGCCTAATTTTTTATATGAAATAACATTAAGACAGTTAAGTTATTATGGTGATTGTGTTTCATTTTCAGGGAGAAATGAAAGGATCCATGAAAATGTAGATGGTCTAGTTAGTGAAAGTGTTTCTAATGACTTACAGGATAAGAACCAAAGAGAGCAGGTATTTATTTTGAAGTTATTGGAATTATTATATCAGGCAAAATTGGACAGATGGTTCTATTCAGTATAAATATAACTGTTTGGTTTCATTGGGTGAAAATGTGTGAGTGTTGGGAAATTCAATAATATTGATGTAATGTCTATTTTCTAAAAGGTTACGATTTTCACCTGGACATGCAGAGGCAATAAAAGTTATTATATTTAGGTTAATTTGTTAGTGCTATAGGTGCATACGTATATGCTATTCATTAAATCATACAATCTACGTTTATACTGAATGCTGCAATTTTATCTTTGGTAATTTATAGCTTTTTTCTTTAGTATTTAATTATTTTTGATTAAAAAAAATATCTAAAGTAAAATTTGCAAATGTAACTACATAAATTCTTCTCGTTTAGAAGGCGTGATGTCTCAGTCTTTATTACATAGCTTGCGCATTTTGTAAGTGTTGTGTGGCTTTCATAAATAGATTAGCTTGTCTCTGAAAAGCAGGCAAAACTAGCCATGAGGTACCAGGCAGCGAGTGGTAAAATATTTAAGTGAAAACATTAAGCCTCAGTGGTCAAGACCAAATGCTGGGTGAGCCTTTAATTAGTACAATCACCTCTGACCTGACTTGCAAAGTGGCAGCTCAAGATGACAATGGCAAACATGGTTTTACTATACACATGTACACTCAGCTAATTCAAGCAGGAATGCCCATAATTCCACACGCTATTCTCATACTAGAACATATTTTGTCGAAGGAAAAACAGCCACTCCTTTGAAATCGTGTCAGGCAGATCTGTAGGGTTTAATGTCATGATTAACGGTGTGGAAATAATTCCTGAATGGTAGGTTGAGTTTAGGCAAACCCAAGTCAGATGTTATTGCAATGAGGAATGTCGGGCTGTTATGTCCTTTGTGTCAAGGACCGGCCAGCGGGACGCGCCGTGACCGCGATGATGCTTCTTATGCCCCATTTGCAGGACCACAGATCCAAAAAATGGCAATGAGAGTGCAGGTCACAACAGGAAGTTTATTTTAAATAAAAAAATAAATAACTAAATAAATAACTAAATAAATAAACTTTCCTTTTTAAGAAAGAAAAGGGAACTCTCAAGCACTTACACTAGAAAGAAAAACACACCTGGAGAAGCATAGCATAGCATAGCATAGCATAGCATAGCATAGCATAGCATAGCTCCTGAAGCAGACAGCAGGCAATGTCCCAGCAACCTGACCTAAAAAACAGGCTTCTTTAAATAACAAAAAATAACGAGACACACCTGAACCTGATCAAACTCAAAAGCCTAACTGAGGGGAGGAAGTGAACGCCTCAACTGCGCCCTCTGGCGGCGGAAAGTTGTAAGAACATGATAGGGATCATGACACAGTTCTGATAAACAGGAATATTGAGGGCATTTTCAGTTTCTTCAAGCAACCAGTCCCAAAGGGGTCAAAAATAAAGGTTTTTAATTTTCTGGTTTTTGTAAGTAGTAATTTTTGTAAATATTCAAGGTTATAAACACTTTTTGTGCTATGGCTCTAACGTTATTTTCTTGGAAGTTGTTGCCTTCGAAAGTATGCATGTCCAAAATCATAAAATATCTTTAAAAAATATCATTGTCAATAGTAGTAAGATTTCAAAAGTTAAACTCAGTTCTATTCTATATGTATATTATATAAAATATGTAGCAAATGGATATTGTTGGTGAGTTTTGATTGGTAGCAAAAACTTTTGTTTGAATTTACTGATGGCATAAAGCTAGATTTCGGAGTGGACACTTTTGGACGGACACATATTCACAAGCTCGTGTAATCAACATTTCAGAATCTGCTTCAGAGATGTTTTGCTCTAAAGTTATACACCTTGATGTACTTTATAAAAAGACACATTTCTTATTATCACAAGAGACAGAAAATTCGGAGTGGACATTTTGGACAGACACTTTCTCGCCTGTGTTCAGATCGGCCTTGTGCAAAACAAATCGGAGAGATTGCCAACAATGCATGATTTAGTTACACAACAGAAGCTTATCTCATTTTGGCTGGAAAAATTTGCATGAAAAACATCCTCCTTTGAAAATTATTTCAGTTCGAACATTGAGAATTTTTGAAGTTGGAAACTCAAATTAGTCCAAAATTTAACTTCCGTGTAGATTTTCAAGACAAGCTGAGAGATTTTGTTGATTATTTTTTTATTTGAAGGTACTCCATACTACTGTGTATTTATTCATATATACAATTTTACATAATATGTACAGACTGTGGAACAGTAACCCTCCATTTATGTATCCACAGTGCTCTAAAGACTGTGAAAAGGCCCCCAAGTGCCTTGTTCATTTTTCACCTGAGTAACAAAAACAGTAGCCACAGAACCCACATCTGAATACAGCGTATATTGTACAGCTCGTAGTAAGTAGAGCAATGCAACAGAATTGCCGTGCTCGAATTTGACAATTCACGCAGTGAACACAGACAAACGGCATGATACTAACTGTGAAATGTACCAGGGCTGTTATACTAAATGTCAGCATTCTCGGAACACTGTATGTCTGATCCCATTAGTAAGCCAGAACTATCTGTTACATAATAAGCTTTTAGGTCGATAATTAAATAACACTTGAAGTTAATATGGATAAATACTAAGGTTATTAGTAATGATTAACCATACAAAAAAACATTAGTATGTACTACACAGGAACAGCGCAGTCTGACTTGTATTCTATTTGAAAATGAAAAAACATCCTGAGTGAATAATGCTTGAATCCAAATGACTGACACTTACAGTTTGTTACAGTCAGAGCAATCACCGACAACCTGATCATATTTTAAAATGCAAAAAATTCAACCTTCCCGAGTTCTCCCACACCACTTGTACACTCTCACTATTGGCTTCCTGTAGCTGCTCGCATTAAATTTAACACTAATGCTTACTTACAAAGCCAAAACTGAACCTGCACCCTCCTAACTCAAAGCTCTTATTACACCCTGCACTGCATTGTGTTCTCTCTGATCCTCCAGCACTGCGAGACTGGCCACTTCTTCTATCGACAAGGAAAATGTGCATCAAACCAACAGTCCCTATCCTTTTTTTGCTCCACGGCTCGGTAGAGAAACAAGTTAACAAAGTTCGATAAAAACACAACTCACCATCGCACTGAAGTAGTCAGACGCTCTCCAAAGATGTTTGTTTTTCAATCATTTTTGTAAGCTTGTTGTTTTATTTTTTGATGTACCGCATCAGGAGACCGAGACAAGCAACCCCCCCCCCCCCCCCATTTTCTCTCTTATTTAGTCGTATTCAATTCACACCAATCTGGGATTGCCTTTCCTGTCGCACTAACCAGGGAGGAGTGAAAGCATGCACACGCCCCTTCCCTCCCTAGCCACCCAACTCTTTACGAACTGCAGCGCCATGTGTATTTGGGGGTGGGCTGACACATTCGGAGGGAAGGCGCTGTCTGTCCCTCGTACGAATGAGCTCACAGACACCCATGATTGGCTGTCAATTGCTGTGAGTGGCAGGGAAGTGAGCACATGCCATTCCTCCCTCCAGAGAGAGCTCGGCCAATTAGCTTCCATGGACTCTCGGTCATGAAAGCGGTTTTTCAAAATAAAAGATCTTTTAGACTTCAATAATTAATAAAATATTTTTTTATTCAGTCGTTGTGGTAACCGTCGTTTGTGTCATTTGTGTCGTCCCGGTACCAAATGACCCATGGACCGGTACCAGTCTGCGGCCCGATGGTTGGGGACCTCTGATCTATACACTTCTCTGTTTGGGCTTCTTACACTCAAGTTTATTGGCTCATCACAGCCAAGACTTATCCTGATTTCCGTCATGTGAAGCGACTAGGAGTTCAACTTTTTCTGGATGCGATAATTCACTGCAGGTTACCTTTCCACTACCGTATTTTCCGCACTATAAGGCATACCTAAAAGCCCTAAATTTTCTCAAAAGCCGGTGGTGCGTCTTATACTCAGGTGCGCCTTATATGTGGATCAGTATTATTTAATCATGGCTACCGTAGTCAGGGTGTTAAAGTCAGACATAGCCCAAAAATGAAAAGCTGAGGTTTAGTCGACTAAGTGTAATTAAAAATAATGTGCGTAATGAGATTTTTAGAATTTTTATATTAAGTGCGTAATAAGCAAAAAAAAGTTATAAAATCCGCGATTTTGCTGACACGTGAGCGCGGCCATATTTAATTTGCTGATGACGTACACTACTGTATTCATTGAAGGTGCGCCTTATACTCCAGTGCGCCTTATAATCTGGTGCGCCTTATAGTGCGGAAAATCCGGTACTTTGGTTTTTTTTTTTTTTTTTTTTTTTACTTGTACCCATTTTTACTGCTGGATGAACAGAGGCACACTTGTGGTTAAGATCTTGCCCATCGGTGTCGCTTATGAGCCCAACTCCCTAAACACTACACTACCAGCCCCACAATGTACCTGTGCAGTATATATTAAAACAATTAGGCTCGATGTTAATGAAGTGAAGGTTCTGTCTTGGGGACTATTCAGCGACATCCCTCTCACCTTCGGAGCATAATTGTGAATCAGCTTAGTTTTCACGCTGGGTGAAAAGACTCCAGTCTGCATGTCGGGATGACTCAAAGATAGATTAATCACAAGTTTACTTTCACACATTCAATGCAAACTGTGAACTGATAAACAGCAGCCCTACCCCTAAAACTAACATATTTTACTTGTTCCATACCCCATCCTCTACAGTAAACAACACACCTTTGAAAAAAGTCCTTAAAAAATTCCACCAATTGCCGAAATGAAGAGCCGACCCCAGAACCAGCTTGCGCACTGGAACTGGTACAAACCTGAGCTCACTTGACGCAAACCTCAAACCAAAATTTTCAGCTGGACCATACATCACTCCACTCTCGGTCGGTCGGTCGGTGTCATGCGTTATCGTTTTAAGGTTGCAGGGAGGCTGGGCCTCTCTCAGCTTACACTTGGTGAAGGTGGAGTAAATCATAAACAGGGCCATCACACAAACATTCGCATTCACACTCATACCTAGGGGCAATTTAGAGCAACCAATTGGCCTCAAATGCATAGAAGGAAACAGAAGTACCCTGAGGGAACCAATGCAAACACGGTGAGAACATGCAAACACCACACCCAGACCTGGACTCTTACCTAGGACCTTCTTGCTATGACCCGATGTATCAAAAATAAGTACACACATGAGATCACTTTTAGTTACCTGTACAAGGACCAAACTGCCAATCCAAGTCAAACTTCCTCAGCTCCTGCAGATCAGTGTCTCTCTCATTCGGCAGAGGAGGTTCTATATCTAACAGGGTATGACATGGTAATAACATAACTAATAACCCCTTATTAAAACTTGGTTAAATTGGACATTTTTAAGGGGATCACACAACTACTGTGTAAACTAGGAGGAGCTGGGACCAGTGTATGGTACACTGGTCCCAGGGAACACACATGTGGTCTCACCTGCTGGAGGTGATGGAGGTTTCTTATCACTTCTGTCACTTTTCTTTGCTTTGTTCACCACTTTGAATGTATCTGTGATGAGGCCACGTTTGGCTGTCATGGCCCTATACAGAAACAATCAGTGATCGCATTCATAGATATTGTATTTAATTAATAACAGCACTGTAGGCTTTACAGTACCATGTTATAACTACAATACAAATACAAATTCATGAACATAAACATGCTTTCTTTAGTGTAGTGATGGGTTAGTGAGATTTTATTTAGAGACAGGAAAGCTGGCAGCTTTTCTTTTTTGATCTGGGTTTTTTTTTTTGGTTATATTTTTCAACCACCAGTAATTTAACTCTCATACGCACTATAAATAACTAAAATGCACATGCACTAAAAATAAAAACAAAAACATCTGTATAACCTACCTTTATTTTGATTATAGACAGCAACTGTAACTGGTTTAATATTTATGATCTACGGGGTTTTAACTCCCTGCTCAGTGTATTTACAAAACAAGGAAAGGCCACGTACGCCAACGTCATGACGTAGTATTTACATACGCAATGGCGCATCGGTTTACGCACGCCGTTGATTTTTTTTTTGTTCACTAAAACAACTGGAGTCGATTCTGATTCGGTTGAGTTGATTCAGTATAAAAATAGTCATCTTGGACACAGAAGATAATATGGGGATTTACTCATGCATGACATATAATCTATATGCTAATCTATTTTTTTAATTGCAAACCTTGCAAAAATAATATTATCATAGTTCATGTTAACAGCTGAGAGGCTGCAGCTATATTATTAATAATATAATATAAGTAAATACAGTAATATGATAATGTATTCTTAAATGCAATCCTTGTCAGGGACAACAAACAAACAGTAAAGGCAGTTAACGTTGTAGAACAGATTTCAAAGCTTTTTTAGGACACAACTCAAATCCTATGGTTTGAAATACATGAACCGACTCTTTTATGGAATCGACTCACAGCCCTAGGGAACAGGTCTATTCGTTTTCTCGTTCCCGAATAAACAGTAATCTGAACGTTATCTATTTATATTATCCAGCCTGTTATTTATTAACGAGCAGGAGTGTGTTTGCTAAATTTTTTTCCCTGTTGCTCCGGTGTGTCACTGAGTTATGACAAGAAAAGCTAACAAGGTTTTTGCTAGGACGCCCCCTGAAACGGCTAAAGAAGCTAGCCTAGCTGTACTAAACCGTTATTAGCACGAGCTGCACTGCGTATGTTCTGCTTGCTAGCGTGAGGTGTCACTGTATGATGCTGTGAAATGCTTTAGTGCTGCATGGTGCACAGTTCTGTCAACTACACAGTCTGTGCAGAGCTGGTTTCTCACTCTGAGCAGCAGTTTAACCACTTTCACATTCTCAGTTGCTAAAAAGAGCTTATACAATTTTAGAATATTACCACTCCTGTCACATAAATATAATAATTTTCTTGTATTTATGTCCTGTCTTCTCTGAACATCAACTCACATGACTGTAAATATAAACTGTTTATCCAACACAACATTACCATAAACCATCTTTAATCTTTCCATGGACCTCCATAATCAGAATTTATTTTTTCCCCCATACATTAATATAAGCATTGATTACTTTCCATTTACCGTTGCAGGTTGTGATCATTGCTGGGACGTAAGAGCGAAGTCGCTGCCATGACTGATGTTCTGGAGTTTAATGACATTTATCAGGAGGTCAAGGGTTCCTGGGTGAGTAGACGATCTTAAGAAAAAATTCAGGAAGTAAAAACGTTATTGTGCCCATAGCAATTCATATTATACCATTAGAAGGCACTGTGGACGGCAGATGTTTTATATAAACAGGTTTTGAAAAAAATGTTACTGTTCTTATGGTGATGCTTTCTTAAAAAGTTGATTTTGTTGAAATTGTGGAAGGAGTCTCCAGTGTCGGCCAGAGATGAATCTGTAACTGGGTGGTCGAAAAGGAGTCCACTACCTCACATTTTGGAAATTTTAAGAAAATCTAAAAGAAGTCTAAAATTTGGCATTAGGAAAGGGATAATTTGACACAAAATATGGATTTAAAATTTATTTAAAAGTTATTGAAACAGATCTCCTGTGCAGAGAACCATAGTTATAGAACATGCCTTGAATGGCTGTCCCAGCCGATGTTGGTGCCCACCACTGAATTGCATGATGATGAGCCCAATAACAACAACAGCAATAATAATAATAATACAGATTTATTATTAATAACAAAATTGAAACCCCCAAAATAGAGACTCATACACCCCCACTCAGACTCACACAGAATAAAAACACATAATCTAAGTCAGTTAGGCAGACAGACTTTCAGGTAAATAAAAGGTTGTGCAGCAAACACTGAAATCAGAACCTTGATAAAACATGAACTTGTTAACCGGATAATTTAACTAACAAGACAGCTAATACAAATAAAAGCGTAAAGCAGAAAGGCAATAAAGAACGGCCCAGGCTCGGACACCCATTGACTGCCTACCCTATTTCGTGACTCGTCACTGCCCACTCATCAGGGGTTTAATCCCTGAGGGAGATTAACTCCCTGAAGTGTGGGCAATTAGAAATTAAGTCGCATTTGGTGACCGGACTACTGCAAGTTTCGAGCCCTGCATATTGTAATACATAATACAGTAATTCATTTAACTGGTGACTGAAAAGCTCAACAGCACCTCCGTTAGTACTACCTGCTTCTCCGTGCTCCACATTATTACATATACCTCAGGACATTATCTCCACACGGCGCACATTCATGATTCACGAGCACACAGATACTACTGCCCGCTTCTTCCTCTTCTTCCATTACATTTGATCTTAGGTTACAAACACTGGCATGCTCATGACACCTAGTGGGCAAAGTCTAGTATGACACCTACTGAACCCATATAACCGATCGAGCGGACCGAAGGGGATTTTGATTGGACGGGCGGATTAAGTCCGGGTAATCCGAAAAATCTGGTCCATCGAGGTCCAGTCTACCGAGGTTCAACTATATATATATATATATCCCCTCCATTTCCCCCCCAAATTAGTCATATCAAATTCCCACTCATGAAGTATTTCCAGCTCCATCATGTGAACACCACCGTCCAGGGAGGGGCATGTACATGCCCCCTCCATGACATGTGATGCTAGTCACCCGCCTGTTTTCGAACTGCGGCACCATACGCATTTGGGGACGATTTAACATACTCGGAGGGAAAGCACCATTCGCTCCCTCGTACGAATAAGCTCGCAGACGCCTATGATTGGCTGGCGATCGCTGTGAGTGAAAGGGAGGTCAGCGTATGCCGTCCCAACCTCCCGTGAGAGCTCGACCAACGAGCTCCCGAGGACTTCTGGCATGGACGGCTGTGCATTAAACCGGTTTCGACCCTGCGATGTCCGGGTTAATAGTCATGCACCTTATCAAATAAATGTATATATTTATTGACTGAAAGAAAATTTTATTGGTTCCACGAAGGAAAATTAAAATTATATCCATAGCAATTTTCAGAAATAATAAACTAAACTGTTATTCATAAAGCACAGACTACAGAAAGTGTAATTTGCGAATCAGAAACAAATATTAAACAAAGCCATGCAATTGAATAATGTTAAAACATGTTTATGAAGTTGTAATTAAGTGACACCATGAAGAAAAGGATTCTTACTTTTCATATTTTTCATGAATCAAAAACAAAACTCTACAAGGGAAACCTGTGTGAACTTTTGCTCAGTAACTCTCTGTCTTGCCTGCAGAATGATGGACGTCTGCGATTCAGTAAGCAGTTGGTGGTGTATAAAAGCAGTAAGACGGGTAAGGTGGACAGTATCCCCGTCCCGGAGCTCAGTCAGGCACAATGGAGAAGAGTCTGCCTAGGATACGGCATCAAACTCTGCACCAGCACCGGACAGGTGTACAAGTACGATGGCTTCAAAGATGCTGTGAGTCTGAAGGGTGGGCCACCTGAAACACAAGCAGTCTGTAAGCTTGAACTAAAAGAGAATTTCTGTCTCTTTGGCTTTGTGCAGGACTTTGAAAAAATCTCTGAGTATTTTAAAGATAATTACAAAGTGGAGCTGACCGAGAAAGACATGTGTGTGAAAGGCTGGAACTGGGGCACTGCGAAATTCACCGGTCAGCAAACCTCCTTATTGTTGGATTAAATACTTTGATATTATTTGATAATAGTGACCAGATTCTTTAAGCCAGCGCTTCTCAAATAATGAGGGACGGCATGATGCCGGGGGGGGGTTTGATCCTGGGGAACATGTTTTTTTTTGCCATACTGTACTAGAATTAAATGTAATTGCACCTCCAGTACACTAGTGGGCAGTGGCGCTCTCACTGTCGCGCTATGGTGTCGGGGATTTCAGCAGAGAACAAGCGATATGAACAGGAATGAAAAGAAAGGCGGAGAGAGGATTTTTATTTTTCACTATCAAATGGTGCAATAAGTTGTCAAAAAATATTTACAGTTTAAATGAGGATGTATTTTTTTTAATTCAGGCAAATTAGTGCACATTAAATATTTTCTGTTACAGATTAAAAAGAATGTTAATTATGTTTTCTTTGTTGTAAGTTGAACTATATTTCTTTTTTTGTTTGTTTTTAATGTTAATAAGGATACACTGTTTTATTAGACACACACACATATATATATATATTTTCTGTGGTGTCACAGAAAATAATTGAGAAGCACTGCTTTATGCGAAGGTATCATTTTATATTAGAAATACACCTTGCGAATGTTAGGCTAACCTTTCTGAAGGCAGTTTCCACAGTGACGTCAATTTGAACCACCTTGCACCAACCTCAAAACAGCCACGATCTGAGGTTGTTTTGCCGCACCACAGTCAGATTTTGGTAGAAACCAGCACGGAATCGCTGTAAGAACCGCTCCCATGTGAGGCCTGATTTATACTCCAACGCTGTAGAATTCTCTATCCTGATTGGTCGGACGGTGTTGTTTATATTGGGAGAATTTATTTGGAATATTGGAGTGGTACAAATAACTTTGCTTAGTCCTGGTGGCGTCACACCACTGAGTTGTTTATTATTTTCCTATAACAGCATGTCCCCTTGTGTTTGATTCTTTACTCTATATGTGTGCTTTGTTTTTAGGGCCTTTACTGTCGTTTGAAGTGAGTGACACTTCTGTGTTTGAGATCCCGCTGTCTAGTGTATCTCAGTGTACTACTGGAAAAAACGAAGTCACTCTCGAGTTTCATCAGAATGACGATACAGAGGTGTCACTCATGGAGGTGCGATTTTATGTCCCGCCCAGTACAGGAGATGAGGGGGCGGACCCTGTAGAGGTGAGACAGTGTGTGTGTTTTTGTGTGTGTGTGTGTGTGTGTGTGTGTGTGT
>JAQNCB010000028.1:21530713-21545286 GCA_030068295.1 Euristhmus nudiceps | reverse complement strand
CGAAATCACGCAGCGGCATGACACCATCATTCATTCATTTGCAGAACCGACTAAATCAACAACCAAATTCATCGCCAAATCTTTTATTAATCGATTTTTATCGATGCGTTGTTACAGCCCTAATGTCAATGTAGTCCATGCTATTTGTTTATTTATGCAGATGGTGCATCTCAGTATCAAGAAAATTGAGAATCTTTGTCTGGTTAACGAGATCATAAAGGAAGTCATTACTAAATTCAATGGGGATTTATGTCAGTTGCACTTCATTCTCAATAGAGAAATTTATTTCATTTTCTAAAATAAAAACAATATTTGAAATCACTTATTCTGTTGTTTTGTAGTTTTTAACCGAAAAATCGGGATTTTATTTTTGGCCAAAAACGTGCAGCCCTTGTGTGCATCATCATGCCCCGGACACCCCTTAAT
Source organism: Euristhmus nudiceps (assembly GCA_030068295.1). NCBI lineage: Eukaryota > Metazoa > Chordata > Actinopteri > Siluriformes > Plotosidae > Euristhmus > Euristhmus nudiceps. Next base: position 21,544,860 of record JAQNCB010000028.1, on the reverse strand, counting down.
TTAGCGCGATGCATAACATTTTGTGGCAAGTTACTCTTTATTCATGACCGGCTACTTTAAAAACTTATGGAAATCGCTGAGCCTATTTTTGCATCTGATTATAAACATGTACTACATAACTTGAGGGAAAGTTAAATAACTGCTTTTTAGAACGCTTTCCATGATATATTTCCTTCTCAACCCACGATCAGTATAATGTCAAACTTTAATATTGATTGATGCATTCTGTAACTGCTTTTCATTATATTGGAATTTCCATTTAATAATTTTTGATTTTGATCGGTGTTTTTTATTACCATATACCAATGTGTGTCATCTGCTTTTGATTGATTTGATTTTTTGGTATTATAATTTTGAGTATCTTTTATCCACCATTCCCCACCATCACTATATTCTTATGAGAAGCTTCATAAGAAGGTAATTTATTTTATTTTATTTTTTCAAAAATTTCTTTTCCTTTTTTTGTATTTTTTAGAATGCCAGATCCAGACTTTAGTGTGAGCAAGGTGAAGATGTATGTCGGTAAGGAATTTACATGTTTAAATGCTCTCCCTTTTTGTTATAGTTGGAAATTTGGTAGAAATAATAATAATGTGATATGGTGTAGGGGGCCAATTGATATTAAAGTGATGTAAGGTTAAAGCTTTAACTCAGTAAGCCAGTATGTGAATGCCAATCCTTTTCTATGGTAGGCAGTCGGCGAATGATTGACGTGATGGATGTGGCTACTCAGAAGGGCACGGAGATGTCTATGGCTCAGTGGCGGCGATATTACGAGACGCCGCCTTCCCAGAGAGAGAAGCTGTACAACGTCATCAGTTTAGAGTTTAGCCATACCAAACTGGAAAATTTAGTCAAACGACCTACAACGGTTGGTGCATACAGACTCCCTGCATTGTGTCGAATCATGTTCAGGTTCCGTTCTCCCATTGAGGATGGTTTTTCTCTTGTCATCCAGGTGGACATGATTGATTGGGTGGACAATATGTGGCCACGACACTTAAAGGAAAGGCAGAGGGATGCCACCAACTCTATCCTAGACATGCAATACCCGAAAGTGCAAAAGTAAGTAGTAATGGCTGGTTTGTGAATGTCTTGTTATATCACAAAATAGTTTAATTTTTGATTTCAACTGATCAGGAGGTGTTTTTCAGTATTTCTGCACTGTTCAAGTGGTAGTTCTGGTTATAACATGATGCCTGTTCATGCACTTGTCCTAATAATCTATTACCTTGAATGTGGTAACAACTTGTACACAGGGACTTGTATGCAAATGTGCCACATAATCGCAGAATAACAATCAGCAGTTAAATTTTTAATAATATTCAACGAAGAAGAGCCTGTGGGGTTTTTAAGTCTTATTTACAAAAGGTCTTCATTACCTAGTTGTTGTTTTCTGGTTTTTTCATTAAAGTGAGAAGCTGATAGAGAGAGACTATAAAAAATTTCTAAAGAAATTGAGGTGCTCCAATCACTCTCTTCCTGTTGGTAGTTTCTCTTACATTTCTTGATCTCATTGATTATCATATCCCTTTAAGGTACTGTCTGATGAGTGTGCAAGGCTGTTACACAGACTTCCACATAGACTTTGGAGGCACATCTGTGTGGTATCACATACTGCGAGGATGTAAGGTAGGTGCTAAACTTTTCATTATTGTTTGGAAAGATTTATGGAACTCTGTAACATCAGTGATACTTCACCAATACTTCCTTAAACTCTAGTAAGAAGAGTGTTCTGTGTGTGTGCACATATACACATTAGTATATATTTATAATAACCGATCCATTGTTGTGACTGTGTACTACTGTGTGCTATACAAATAAAAATGTATTGGGTTTTAAGTGACACAATTTGGGTAGCGTACATGAGCCACTCTTGACTTTTGAAATAAAACACACTATCACTATTTACAAAACCACCACTTTGTAAAAGATGTAACTGAGTGAAATGAGCTGATGGTTAACTTTCTGTGCTACAGATATTTTGGTTGATTCCCCCAACACCACAGAATCTGGAGCTATATGAGAACTGGGTGTTGTCTGGAAAACAAGGAGACATATTCCTTGGAGACAAGGCCACAGAGTGCCAAAGGATTAAGCTCAAGCAGGGCTACACATTTATTATACCATCTGGTGAGTACATGGAAGTTTTACTGACAATATTTACTTTTTGTTTACATTTAATGCAGACACGGTTATCCAGAGCGGCTTACAGTTAACATTTTTATACAATTAAGCGATTTATGGTTAAAGGCTTTGCTGAAGGGCCCAACAATGGTGGCACTGTGGATTGAACCCTGACCTTCGCATTAGTAACCGATTGCCTTCACCATTGAGCCACCACAGCCAGTATTTGTGTTTGCTACATGAGAATGATGCAATCTGATTGGTCCATTATCTTGGGATTAAGAAGTTTCATTGTTGGTACATACTGATTGAATCAAAACTCTGGGTATTCATGGTTTTCAGGGTCACTTGGATCAGGCTGAATCATCTCTGCAGTAAAATTTCATCATGGCTATGAAATAATACAGTACTGTCAGTCGTATGGGTGTGTCTCGCTCCCTTTGGGGGCCTTTTTTTATTACCTCTGCCAGGAGGTTATGTAATCATCGGAGTTTGTTTGTCTGTTAACAACATAACTCAAAGTTATGGACGAATTTTTACAGAATGTCCGGAAGAGCAAAAGTAACAATCGATTAGATTTTGAAGGTTGTCTGGATCCAGGATTTTTTTTTTGACGGATTATTAACTATTTAGAGATGGGGCCGGTTTTGCCAAAACTGCTTCTAACTCATCAAATATTACTTGGAATCATTAGCAAAAATTCCTCCCGATATCAACATTGCGTGTATTTCAAAATAAAGAAAAGAGCTTAGTGACCCTATGACCTGGCGGAGGTCTGCACTCTGAGTGCTTTTCTAGTTTATTTATCTGTATTCCCATGTAGTATATACTAAAACGGGTGGTTGTTGTTGTTGTTGTTTTGAATTAGGCAAAAATAAGCGACTGGCCGGCGTCACTAGTGAAATTAGGGTTCTACTAGTCCTTCATATTTACTGGTCAACACCATATCTTTGCCTATTTGATTTATCAGGTCGCCAGCAGGATGACTTGTTAGCTGATTTTACTCACTGCAGGCAAGAGGACTAGTGTTAATTTCCTCCCCTGCTAAAACAGATGTTCACCTCAAACATGTCACTTAATTGAATATCATGTTTCATCTCTGTTTTATTCACCTTATCTTCGGTACAGTATTGTTAAATGTCAGAAGATGGTTCATATCAGGTTACATTAGTGCTGCATGCTGAAAATATTTTATTTTTCTTCCATCTACAGGCTGGATTCATGCAGTATACACACCCATGGACACACTCGTGTTTGGGGGAAATTTCCTACACAGTTTTAACATCCCCATGCAGCTCAATATCTGCAACATCGAGGACAGGACACGGGTGTGTAACAAATCACAAAATCATAGTTTGAAATATGTGTACACATTAAAAATATATATTCTTTTAAATAATGTGCAAGCTCATTTATTTTTGCACTAGAGAGATATTGGCCATCTTTATCTGATTCTGAATGAATCTTCAGTCCCAAAATTTATTTTCAAGTTAACATGCTTATTATTTCTCTGTCCCCTAATCAGGTGCCAGCTAAATTTCGCTACCCATTTTATTATGAGATGTGTTGGTATGTGCTGGAACGGTATGTGTACAGCCTGACTAACACCTCCTACCTCATCCCTGAGTTTCAGAAACACTCTCTGGGCATCGGTTGGTATCTCAGCAAGAACACTTGATCTGAAATCGCAAGCATTTTTGTTTGATCTTAGTTTAATGAATTTTATCCATAAATATGAAGTGGAAATGTAACTTTTGCAGGCCTTAAGCGAGAACCCTCCAGTTCTGAAGCCTTGAACGGCCATGTGAAGGAAGAAGATGATCCTCCCTCTCCTCCAACTCGGCCAGGGATGAAGGTTCACATGACACCTTTTGAGCTCGAGGGTTTATGTAATTTGTTAGGAAAACTGGAATCTCTTCCCTCACACAAAAAGTGTGTTCCTGCTGGAATACACAATGCACCTGCTTTGCTTCATGACGTGCGGGTAAGCTTTAAATTTATTGTACAGCTTGCCGGTGATAATTTGTATCCTGTAAATATTGGTGATATGACATGCTTGGCTTAAAGTTATCCAGGATTTCTAAACCTAATTTTCAGTTCTGCACATGAAACAAATTGAAGCATGCTAATGAACCAATTATTAGGAAATGTTTTAGGTAGTTGATTAGTGTTTTACCAGATAGCATTAGTTTGCATTCTCTTTTGTATTAGAGTGTAAAAATGAAAAATCAAGCTGTTATTGGAATTTGCTTAATGCCAGGTTGGTTGACGGATCTATTCTCACCCCCAGACATTACTTAAAGAACATGCTAATGATAACCCAAAGATGTCATACACTGGAAGACCAATTGTTAAATGGCCAAAGAGGGTAAGAGACACTTTTTATTTATTTATTTATTTATTTATTTATTTTTCTTGTTTGTTTGTTTATTTGTTTATTTAACTTTGTGAAATGTACATTTTTATGATTTTTCTGTCAGTCGTAGTTGATCAGTAACCACTTTTTTTTTTTCTTTCTTCCTCAATGTCTTATCATAAATACTTGACTTTTAGTGCATTATTGTTATTAATGAATACATTTTTATGTACCTCACTTTGTGAAACATTTAATTTAAATTCAGAATTTCAGTGTCTCTTACTCTTTTCCTTCCAGCCATCCTGGTACCAACCTCCCCCGCCCCCTGCCCCAGTAGGCCGTCCCAAGTTAGCCACCACACCAATCATCCCTCGTCCAACAAAGCCGGCCTCCTCAATGTCAGCATTGCGGCGAAGGCGTGTGCGCTGTAAGCGATGTGAGGCATGTCTGCGGCCAGAATGCGGCCAATGCAATTTCTGCAGAGATATGAAGAAGTTTGGTGGTCCTGGCAAATTGAAACAGACATGTGTCCTTCGCCAGTGTCTCGCTGTGAGTGGTGTGTGTGTGTGTGCGCATGCGTGTGCCATTTGTTTCCTCACAGATAATTAATACAGTAGGAGAAAAGGAAGGATCAAATGGTAACTCAGCCAGTACATTTGAAAAGCTAACACACCTATCTCCTCTGTCACATGTAGCCTGGCTTGCCACTGTCTGCAGTATGTGAAATTTGTGAAGAAGGGAACCAGGATACTGGGGAAGAACTCATGGAATGCTCCAACTGTGCGCAGGTTGCCCATCCTGGGTGCTTAAAGGTAAGTGCACATGTTAAAAGCATTTTATCTTCTGGTTCTTGAATGTACTTGAAATGAAGGCATCGTGAATGTCTCGTAGTTTGTATACCAGGGGTCATCAGGTAGATTTTTGAAGAACAAATATTTGAGAGAATAATCATTACTACATCGGCATGTAGTGTATGGAAGTAAAGCTAATACTGTAGCCCTGCATATGTAAGTGTCTGGTGTATAATGTAGTTATAACTGGTGATTGTGACACTGATTTATTAATTACCTTTAAAAATAATTTAGCAAGCAGACTTCAGTTTTGTTAAAAAAAAAAAAAAAAAAAAACACTGCTGTTCAACAGGCTTTTTACACAAGCCTTGAGACTGAGGTTTTTTTTTTTTAAAGTCCCTTTTTGCTTTTCAATACCAACTATGGTGTATTTTTATTTATTTTAAATAAATCTTGTGCAGACAGAAGAAATAGTTAATGGTGTAATGGCTAGTGACAGCACCGTTTCTTCCCTGCTCATCAGAGTATTATTGAAAACTCGCAGGCACACGAAGTTAAGTAGTTTTTTTTTTTTTTTTTAAATAGATGTTTTTTGTAAAATTCTGCAATACTAAACGAATATAAAATTAAATAAAATGAATTATTAACCAAGAATTAAATCTCACAGGATTAAAAAAGCCTGAAGTTTGACTAGTTTTATTTGTAAAAACAGAAGTCTGAGGGTCAGAGCCTCCAGAAAAATTGTCATAGATTTTCAGGATGCTGAGTGGAAATCTGGTGTCTATATTATTTTTAAAGCCTCACACTCTGTACCTGAGAATACTAGTTTGATGTTGGTCATAGGGTTATCATACCAGATCTTGACTTGAGTTAGTTTATCATTGTTTACTGCTGTTATGCATGGTGTATCAGATTGTTTGACTGTGTACTTGCTGTGCAGAATTTCACTGTATCTGAGAGTATTACACTAACGGCATCTACAGTGGAACGGAATTGTCTGTGTGTAGTTCTTGATAGCAGGACAGTATTTAGTACTTTTTTTTAATTATTATTATTATTTTTTTTTATTTATTTTTTTCCCCTAAATGTAAATGTTTTCCTTCATCATGCTTGTGGGGGGAAAAAAACGATAATTCTTTCCTCCAGGTGCCAGGTGAAGGTGTAGTGAACAAGGATCTGCCCAGCTGCTGGGAATGTCCCAAATGTGTCATGGGCAAAGACACGGACTCGGAGGTAAAACATGCATGCATGGCGTTGTACACGCCGGTTTTAAAACAAGTGTTATAAATCTGTTACCTTCTGTACTGTGTGTTGGTTTTTTTTTTTATTATTATTTATTTATTTTGTATTAATGGCACATTTTATGGCAGAACCATTGGATGTATACAAGCACACAGGTCTGAGTGTTTAACAGTGCTGCTTCTTCCCTGTGTGTCAGTCATCGGGCAGCGGTGATGACCTCACGACTCAGGAGGGGTCAGGGGGGCTGAGGGGCGAGGGCGGGGCATGGCACGGGGTCGGGCGGCCCCCTTCCTCTCTGTCCCACGGGTCGCTACGGAAACAAGTGGCGGCCCCAGAGCAGCAGCTCAGGAAGAGGGTGAGCGGCTCCGCCTTCCTCACGCCACGGCTGCCGCACGTACACCCGATCTCCTTTCCATTTTTCACTGTACCCCCGTTTTTCAGCTCCCTGCTATGATTTTCCTCTCTCGATTTTCCTTTTCCATTTGTTTCACCTTCCTGCCACTTTTCATTATCATCCCGTTGCCCCATCGCTGCTCAGACTGACTTGTGGGGGAGAGGACCTCGGAATCAGCTCTGTCTGCTGCCTGTTTAAATTTTTTTTTCCCCCTATTAATTTTGATCATGACATGAATCCTGTGTACCGTACTTGCATGTCTAAAGGCTTGCATTAAACAGATTTTTTTTTTTTTTTTTTCTTAACAGACCAAATTGGAAGGAGTGAAAATGCAGGTATGTATGAAAACAGTTGGGCCTTTTTAAGTACCGGTACCAGAATTCGTGGCATGTCAAATGCTTTAGTACTAGAGATTCCAAATGTATACATTTTGGTAGAAAAGACAATTTAATGGTAATTGGGTTAAGGCTGTACTGTCAGCACTATAGTTGTGATGCATTTGTTCATTCAGAAATTAAGTTGTAGTAATAGTTGTAACATGGGGCCGGTGGTGTAGTGGTTAGAGTGCTGGGCTCATGATCAAGAGGGCATGGGTTCGAATCTCGGTGAGACCCGCACCGTGCTAGGACCCCTGGGCAAGGTCTTAACCACAAGTGTGCCTCTGTTCACCCAGCAGTATAAATGGGTAGCAGTAAAAATACTGGGAAGGGAACCTGACCTGTGTTTGACCAGAGTCCCATCCAGGAGGAGTTGAACTCCTAGTCGCCTAGAAACACGCTACAGAAACCGGGGATAAGCACCGGCTCTGATGAGCCTCTGGGCTCGGGTATAAAAGCCCACAGATTAAGAGTTGTAATAAACCCCCTCAGGTTTGACCCTCATGGTTAGTGCGTTTTTGTGGTAGAGAGAACATGAAAGTCTTACCTCAATCCTCTGACTTCTGCCTTTAGAAACGTAAGTCATCCTCGCTGGATTCCCGGGTGGCCAAGATGTACCGCAGACAAGGAATGGATTCGGGGAGCGACGATGAGGATGCAGAAGGGAGGAGGAAGCTCTCGCTTCACTCAAGGGGTGCAGTATCAGCTCGCCGTGGATTTGGTTCCAATAGGCGAGGTCTGTTAAGAGGCACTTCACATCGAGGGGGCAGAGGGAGTGGTGGGATGACCACAAATTCCTCCTCCTTGAAAATGAGGCGTGGACTCAGTGTAAGGGGTGAACGTGGCGGTCGCGTTCGTTTACGGGGTGGGTCCAAAATGCAGCGCAGGCGCTATGAAACAGACGATGAAGACGACGATGATGATGACGACGACGATGATGAGGATGATGATGAAGACGAGGATGAGGAGGAGGAGGAAAGTGAAGAAGAAAGGCACATGGGCAGGTCTGAGAGAGAGCACCGTTCACGGCGTCGGCAGCGCAGAGGTGATGACGACGACGATGAAAGTGAAGAGCAAGACTTTGATGAAGAGGATGAAGAGATGGAGGATTTGGATGATGGAGGGGAGGATGATGAGGATGACGAGGGCGAGAACCATTCTGACTCGGAAACTGACCCTCCGGTTCTGCTTGTCTCGGACTTAAATGATGATCTGTTGAACGGTTCTTATCTGACTGTCACATTGCAACGCCCATCAAAGGCCAGACGAGACCCTGGGTCTATTGTACCCAAATTGGAGGCTGCCGTGTCTCCTCGCACCCCCGGTAGTGCTGATTTACTCCAACGCAAATCCCTGAACAAATATCGTCAAAAGAACGGCAGCTCTGTCTCCACTGGAAACGGTGTTTCACAACCCAAACCCAGTCTCGCATCAGGCCGACATACACGCCACAGGAGTTTGAACCTTGATGGTAGAGCCTCACCCTCCTCCACCTCCTCTCGCTCTTCCATTTCTCCTCCTCCTCCGTCATCCACCATTGGCACTTCCCCTCCCGCTCTTCTCACTCATCCCTCATTCCGGGATGTTGGGAACGAGCCAGGGTGTGAAAAGGAGGTATGGGTATCTGTGTTTCGCTACCTGAGTCGGACGGAGCTGGCTGTGTGCATGCGGGTTTGCAAGGCCTGGTACAAATGGTGAGTACAAGTTGTTGTAATTGTTGCCGTTTTTTTCTTTCTTTATGTCTCTGATGTCGGGTGGGGGATCGCAACACAGTGCCATCAACAGAGGATGTCCATCCAGTAATTCGAAATGCCACAATCAGTTCATGCAAATTCAACCAATCCTCATACATTTGGCGCGACCTTGAAAATATAATCACCACATCTCAGATTTGCTCTATCATTGTTTTATACACAATTTCCTCCGGGATTAAGGAAGTATTCTAATATGAAGTTTCACCAATCAGCACAGTCTCCCTGGCAAACATTGGGCCATACATCACTTCCTTGTATGCCTTTGAACGGCTCAAACTGCAGATATGTAAATCACTATTTTTGAAAATTTACCTTTACTGGGCAGAGCAGCCGATCTAGTGATCAGGCAAAACATCTGGAAGTGGCTGGAGCAACACAGCTTCTTTCATTTTTCGAGATCTCGCGAGAGGACCTTTTTGTATACTTCTAGTGTTTTTTTTTTTTTTTTCTTTTTTTTTTGTTTTTTTTTTTTTGCGCAATGTGTAGGATTACCGGTGCATGTATTTAGCAGATAAGATATCCAAGTTTTGTAAGGACCCCTGCCTACCTTTGCAGCCAGTAAACCGAACAGTTTGTGTGAATAGTGCATATAACTCATTCACAAACTTTTTTTTTTCTTTTTTTTTTTTCCTTTTTTTTTAATAAATGTTTGTGTTCATTCTTGGATAAACATTGGATACCTGAAAAGCAAATAAATGCACATCATAAATCAGGCTTCATTTTCCTTTATTTTGGTTTTTATCTCGTTTAAATATGTCCACGACCAAATAGGATGAGTCTTACCAACTTAACCTTAAATGCTTTTCAATTACCGTAGGTTTTCATTTCTTAAACAGACAATGTTGAATGCTTTGGTTTTTTCATTGGGAGACCAGTTCAAGTTCTTGGAATGCCAGTCATCCCTATCAGAAGTTGTCACAAATGGCTAGACTGAACATTTACCAATAGTGGACAAATGTTATTAAACATAGAGGGTAAAAAGCTTCTCTTAGTGTGTTTACCTACATTATTCAATACCATTTTGTAAATTATTTTTGCCACCCAAAAAAAAACTACAATTGTCTATTTTTATTTATTTATTTTGTTTGTGGAATACTAGCTCGGCAGTTGTTCACAGTCGCCAAAGAGTTTTTAATTCGGATCAGTGAAAGTGTATCAGATGGCACTTCTGTTTTAACCCCTTCTCTTCTCTTTGTCTTTAGGTGTTATGATAAGCGCCTGTGGACTCGGATAGATCTCAGTAAATGTCGATCCCTCAGTGCTCAGGCTCTGTCAGCCATCCTTAAACGGCAACCTATCACACTTGACCTCTCCTGGACACCCGTGTCTAAAAGACAAATCAGCTGGCTTATCCACCATCTTCCAGGTATTAATACCAAATGGATGACAATTAATACAGGCTTAGAATGTAGCAGATTACTTATTATTATTATTATTATTATTATTACTATTACAGAAGTGGTTAGCAAAAAATGTGTATCAGATTACAAAATGGAAACATCTGTATGCACACATCAAGGTTTTTTGCATAAATGTGTAATACATTGTAGAATACCATGAATATTCATGTGCTAATATAGTGTTTCTTTTTGTTCATCAGGACTGAAGGATCTGATCATGTCAGGCTGTTCATCATCATGTCTTTCGGGCCTGAGTTCTCAGAGCATCCCTTGTCTCCGCACACTGGACTTGTGCTGGGCCGAGAACATTAAAGAATCTCAGCTCAAAGACCTCATCGCGCCATCAGGTCAACTGCATGGACAGACCACCCTATGTAGTTAAAGGAAATTGGTTGTTGATTGGAAAAAAAAATTAAATCATGAGTCGATAGATAAATTGAATAAAATGATAGATCAGGTGTTTTTCTGAGACTTGGGTGCCTTATCTCCACATCAACATTATTTTAAATAACCAAATGAGTGTTTTCTTATGAGGCTGAATCGAAAGCTGTGCAGCTGTCCTTTACCATATTTGGTTGGGGAAATGACCTTGTGGGTGGTTGTGGTGTTGTGTGGGGCACCACGCATGTAGAATGTGTGTTTTTCTGTGGAACTCGGGGAGGTTGTAGTAAGTGCATAGTGAGGTTGACCAAGTGAGTTTAAGGTGATTGATTTCCTTTAAAACAAACATCTTTAGTCTAGCAAAAATAATATAAATTATAAAAATATATTTTAAAATAAAGACCATTAAATGAAGGGTATACAGTGAAATAAATGATGATTTTGAGATTTTAACTTCCTGCTCTTTTATTGTCTTTGCTTCAAACCTTCTAGGTAGTGAAAATCGCAGCAGGCTGAAAGGTTTGTTGACTTTGCGGTTGTCAGGTCTGGAAGTAAGTGACTCGATACTGAAGCTGATCATCAAACACATGCCATTGCTGCGGAGGTTGGACCTGTCACATGGCCCCGTCCTCACAGACCAGTCAATCAGCCTGCTTACAGCCACTGGCTCTAACACGCGCAGCACTCTCAGAGAGGTCAACCTGGCAGGTACGCATGTTTCTTTCATGTAACCCTGCTAGTGTTGTGGTACAGTAGGCTGGACCTTCTAGTCCTGAATTTGGATGGCAGTATTAACCATTGGTGAAAAGGAGAGATTTTTACACCAGTTTTTGACTGTACCATCATGCATTCTTTTTCATACGTCCAATACCTATAATTAAAGAAAGAATGGTGTTCTTCTCCCCAGGTTGTAAAAAGTTAACAGATATGTGCCTGACGTACATGAAGCGCCTCTCAGCTCTAACTCTCTTGGACTTGCGGGGCTGCAAGGGTATCACACGGCACGGTTGTGAAAACTTCATTTCTGACCTTTCCTACTGCACCTTCTTCTGCCTGACTGAAGATAAACTCATCCAGAGAATATCCTAACACAGACATGCGTACACCGCACACACGCTGTTACCACGAGTGTGCTCTACGTGCTCCACCATAATGCTCCGACAAGATTCCGAGCTCCCTCACAGAGTCTGGCTGAGCAGGTGGATGGAGGGATAGAAGCTGCGCCCCAGGGGAGAGGAGGAACGCACCGAATCTGAGGAGAGTTCTGTTCTTTTGTGCCAGGCATTCGGGCTCATTCAAAGTGACTTGTAAAGAAGACACCAAGGCTCATGTGGTCGAATTGGGATTCAAAAACGTATTGATCCAAACTACCTGGTTGACCAAGGGAAGTCCAATTTTAATAGTATAGAGAGCAGAGGTTGTAAAGGATGTGAGGCTCGTGTTATGATACTGTAAACCAGCATTACCATGAGTAGGGGTAAAATGAACCAACCATGGTGTAACGTGACAATTTGCCAACAGAAAAGAGGTAATTAGGCACTTAAATTTGAGTGCAACAAAAAGTTACTGTCTCTGACTGAACATCCCACAGTTTCTTTTCTTTTTTCTTTTTCCCCTGTCCCATGTGCCCACAGATATGTCACAACTTTGACATCTTGGCCGACCTTTTTGAGTCTGTATTGCCTCACCAATGTATTCTACTACCCTTGCATAAAGTTCTACTTAAGCTTCTTCCCTCCCTGTTCTGTCATCTTGAGTTTTCTTTTATCTTTGGGATCTTTTCCTTGAGTGTGTTTCCCACTTTACCTTTGTTTCAGCTTCCCCCCCCCCCGCACACATCACCATCTTTGTACATTTGCTGGGTTGTTTATAGTGTACATGTATTATTATTTTTCCTCTTAAGCAATGTCTTAAGTGCAGCGTGTAGCAAAAAAAATTTTTTGTCTGTTTTTCTTTCTAAGACAATGGGGGGGAAAATAAAAGGTCACATTTCCTGTGAGATTTGTGGCAAAATATCACTGCCTTGTTCTTATACTTATTGTTTCCTCTCATATAGCCACTCCTTTGAGGAGAGAGATGAGTAGGACTTTATGCCTTCATTCCAAAAGTATTAGACCAAATCTTGGGAGGAAGAAACACTCTGAATTTAAAAATAATGGGCCTTATGTGTTTCTGTAGTTCAAACTTTCAGGGACATTCAGAGTCTGGTGCAAAAAAATGTTTTGGTATCACGGGAATATGAAAAGCAAATTGAACAGGATTTGTTTTTCTTTATTTATTTTACAGTTTACTTTTAAATATACTTACCATGACAGGTAGGTGAGCTCGATGAACAGAGCATAACCAAGTGTTTTTCTAAACTCATTTAAAAAATGAGCATTTAGTACATGGAAATGGGAGAAAACTATGCTTTGTAATGGCACCTTTAAAAAAAAAAAAAAAAAAAACATTCAAAGGTTTAGTGTATATGCTAAGCAGAAACAAGAAAAGCAAACAAAAGTTAGTTTTTTTTTTTTTTTTTTTTTAAAGTAAATGTTATGTTTTTTTTTTTTTAAAGGAAAAAAAAAAGTGATTGCACCGCCTGCTCCAAGTGTCCATGAACACAGGGAAACAAAACGTCATTTTGATTCAAGCACTATCCTGAGTGGATAATAAGCAATTAATGAACGAAGTGAAGCATGATATGGATAATTTATTCATTTTCTAAGCCGCTTATTCCTGATTAGGGTCGTGAAGAGGCTGGTGCCCATTTCCACCGGCTCTGGGTGAGGGCGGGGTACGTCCTGGACAGCTCGCCAAGCTATCGCAGGGCAAACACTCAAGTGACATGGATAATTATTTAAGTGTTGTCCATTGAGGCCATGAAAATTTAAAGCTGAATTCCATAATTGTTTTAAGTATTCTAAATATTTTAACTATAGTTGTACAGAGCATAAAAATGGACAGTGTTGTATGTGATTGTCCTCACCACTAGGTGGAGAGTAGAGAGAAAGCAGAGCTGATGCAGTGGTCACGTTAGCTGTATGCACTTAGATACATGTGACTGGTACGTATATTTTTGTTCGAATAATGAGAATATTTAAAAACTATTGATAAAAGCTGTTTGCACAGTTAGTGAATAAATGGAGTTCAAGTATTTGAATGTGTCCCTTTCTTTACAAACCACAGTCAGTCATGTTGCTAGTTAGCAACAGTGATCTTTATGAATTTAGCACGCTATACAGCTGTCACTAGTTCGGATTCATCCTGGACACAAAAGGCAACAAAATATGGAAATAAAGTATTTGATTTTAAAAGCATCTTTTTTATTTTCAAGACCTCGACG
>JAQNCB010000028.1:21482962-21495051 GCA_030068295.1 Euristhmus nudiceps | reverse complement strand
CCCCCCCCCCCAAAAAAAAAAAAAACAAAACAAAACAAAAAAAAAAAACACTTCACTCGACTGGACTATTCACTAATCTGGATACCTCACCACCGCTTTTAATCCGTATGAGCGAGGTTCGACTGTATGTTCAACAAAGAAAATCACTTGTCAGTCACAAGAGTGGTGATACTACTGACTGATTAGCCACAAAACTACCTAAAACTTTAAGATGCCTCTCAATTTTGTTATTGTCTTTAACATTTAACTATGCTGTAAAAACTTCAGCAACTTACCATCCATGTTCAGAGTGACGATCATGACGGTATTATTTTGACGATCACTGAGTATATACTTCCCAACATCTGAGGCATCAGCAATAAGAACACGGATATATTTGGCAGTTACATGAATCCGTTCCCAATACCCAGGCTGTTGGTCGGTCACAGCTAATCCACGATCCACTAGAGTGAGGTTGAGACCGTCACTGCTGAAGAAGTGTAGTTTAACCTCATTCTTTGAAAGGCCATCCAGGGAAATGCTGAGATTTTTCTCAGGCATGCAACCTTGGGTGCGCTTTTTTGCTTTGAAAACAATCAAGAGATGTACTGTTACACTTTTAATTAAAAAGTAAGTAAAGTACTCAAGAAAGCCGTTTTAGAAAAATCATGACAGAATTTAAAAAGAGCACAAGAGAAAAAAGATGAAAATTCTAAATCTGAAAAACTTACAGCGAACTGTTACTACATGGACTGCCAACACTTCATTCCTCCTGTTACATTCTGTGTAATTTCCCTGATCAAGAAATGTGACAAAATCAATTATGAAGCGTCTTTCTTCCTCTTCCTTCGTTCCTTCTTTTTCTATAACTTGTCCTTTTTTCGGCTGGGAATGTTTGGACCAGATATAATCTTGCTGTGGTTTATCCACAGTAAACATTAAATTCTCAGTCATGCTCGTCATTAGAATACTTAGCTGCTGGCCATATGTTACATCGAGTTGATTGATATCAAGGGTCCAGGAGTCTAAGGACAAAAAAAAGAATGAATACTACATCTTTAACATATTTTGCAGACATAATGTTTTCCACCCTGAACATCATGCACATTAGCCTTTAAGTGGTCATCACTGAGTCGTCGCCAAGCTGAAAAGCTGAAGGGAATGTTCAATTCAGTGGCATGAGCCCATGAGCCTTAGTATATGCAACATGGGAACATTTTCAAAGGAATGCAAACTAAAATGAGATTTTATAGTTCAATTATTTTTTTCAATCATGACAGGCGTACCTGAGCAGGTAAATAAAGGTGGTGTGTATCTATTTAAACTCAAAAGTTTTAGCACAGTGGCCTGCAAAAGTATCCACCCCTCTTCCTATTCTGTTGTCTTACAATCTGGAATTAAAATGGATATTTTACATTTTTATCAGTGGTATTTGTGTAGATCCACTGATAAAAATGTAAAATATCCATTTTAATTCCAGATTGTTTAATTCCACGTCTAGCCACTGGGATTTTTGCCCATTTTTTCTTTTAAAAAAGCAAAACCTCAACTCCTTTAAGGATTTCACTTCAATAATTTCCCTGTATTTAGCACCAGCACTCAATTCTGACCTGTTTACCAATCCCTGCCATTAAAAAACACCCACACATCACGATACTACCACCACCATGCATCACTGTAGGGATGGTGTTATTGGGATTGGATCAGACAAAGCATTTACCTCGATGGCCAGAAGGTTACTTTTGCAAGCCACTGCATATACTACATGAAAACATAAGAAAAGAAAACTAAAACAAGATACTTATGGTTTATTTTTACATATTTTAGACATGATAGGGGGGTAAGCCCTATGCGTACACTATAGCCATAGGTGCTGTGCAACAGCCTGTTTTCATTCAAAGATCTAGCATATACTATGGAAAAATAGGAAAAAAGCAAACTAAAATGATATAATTAATTAATGATATAATTTTTCATGCTAAAGTGGAACAATAATGCACCATATCCAAGTGACCATGAGAAACCATGAGTCAGCCATTATGATTTAAGTGTTTTTTCAATACGGATCATTTTCCTTTATCCCTGGATAGCCACTCAGATGTAGTTTATATGTAGTATACAGTACATAACTACTATCTGCCAAGGATGGAACATCAAGGGAACTATTCAGCAACATTACCCGAGTTTTGAGCGAGAAATTGCTTTAGTATATACTGCATGGGAACATAAGAAAAACAAGTTAATCAAGACTTGTTGGTTTACTTTTACATACATTAAGCATGATAGTGGCAGGTAAGCTCTTAACAAAAG
The DNA here is from genome assembly GCA_030068295.1 of Euristhmus nudiceps. NCBI lineage: Eukaryota > Metazoa > Chordata > Actinopteri > Siluriformes > Plotosidae > Euristhmus > Euristhmus nudiceps. Next base: position 21,492,762 of record JAQNCB010000028.1, on the reverse strand, counting down.
AAAAACAAACCCAAGTGAGAATTTATGGTTTGATGTAAAAAAAATAAAAAATAAATAAAAAGTCTTAGATAACCCAGTTGGCCGTACTTGGGGCAGAAGTGACAACCTGGTGATAGTGGGGCTTGAACCACAGACCTTCAGATCAGTATTCCAGAACCTTGACCACCGAACCATCACTTCCCCTTGATTTAAGCTTTATCCACTCAAAATAATTAGTAATTTGGCCCAAAGGTGATGTGGATGTCGTTAAATATTTATTTTACCAACATTCACTGAGCCTGAGGTGCATAACTGTTTTAGTATAAATAGGACGCCTAAGCAAATAAAGCATATTAATCAAGATTTTTTTTAATCATGATAGAGCGTGACAAATGAGCTCCCGGTGCAGGAAGGTGCAGTGCCTAAGAGGTATGTAACAGCACATCTTTAAACCCTTTTCTTTGGTACTTTGTGAAAAAACTTGTTTTAGCATATTTTTGTTTAGAATTTTGTACATACTGCACAGATATATGAGAAAACTATTTCCCTAAGGGTGGGTTCACACACTAATTCAAAGTTTTATTATAAACTGCATTTGCATACAAGAAAAATAGACTAAAATGAGATGTTGATAGTTTAAAGTTATATGTATTAACTAAGGCAAACACTGTTCAGGTGGGTTGGATGCTTCGTATGTGATGTAAAGCTAACGGGAGTGCATTCTCACTCAGAAGTTAGACTGCATACTACACAAACAGATCAATAAAACTGGCTCTGTAAAAGTGTGCTTGGACACTAATTAAAAAATTTAGCATATGCACTACAAAGAAATTTGTGGTGATAGTGTTGCCGTATGCCCAAATCCCACTAAAAAACAAATACCGTATATGATATTTTGATTCGATCATTATCCATTCAAAATAATGATGCATAATTCTGAGATGGCGGACCAATCAGATTGTGCAATTCGCATTTGTGGTATATACGGTAGTACCGGTAATATCTTTTAGCCCGCAGTTAATAAACCAATCAGATTGTGCCAGTGTTACTAACTTCACCTGTCATTGGTCATAATGTTTTAAATGTTATGCTTGATCAGTATATATGTATGAGATCCCCTGAAATAAACAGAACTGATATCACATTACGTACAAGCAAAGGTGTTTGGACACAGAGTGTTTCTTTTGCATATAAATAATTAAAAACCATGAAAAATTAATTAAGCCTCTGTCTTAGAGTAATCCAGTCATTATGGCACTGGGTTGTTGGCAGTGAGTTCACAGCTTCCGCAAAACATAATGTGATATAATTCCAATCACACTCCATTTCACAAAATAACGTTGATAATATTCTGATTATTTTCTTACATATAACTGTGGGATGATGAGAGCTACGGTAATCCAACTATGTGGATGTGTGGAATAGTCATAAAAAAAGCTCTTACCAGCTATAAAATTACTAGCCAAGAGCAGAATCCAAAACTCCCACATGTTCTATGGAAAACCTAGGACACCTTGAAGAAGAACATGATATGAGAGTTAGCTTTTCATGTCCAGACCTGAAAGACAAAAAACAGCCAGAAGCATTTTCCAAGGTTTGCTCACAGGAATAGAATAACGATAATCCTAATAACAGGGAAAAGCTTCCTAGCACAGAGTGCCTCTCTTCTATATGACATTACGCCCATAATTAGTAAAGTCAACAGAATTAGTAGTGAAGTAGCTTTGGAAAAGGGAAAAACATGCAGGAAATAAATGATATGATCTGGAGTTCAACCACATGCGATATGCAAATTTATAGTCAAGAATTTATAATTTGCATGACCAAAAACCTTGCTGTTAACTAAAGCCTATAGTTTTGCGATTTTTGAAAGCAGCTGGAAAGACATTAATAAAGTGTTGCCTCCCATTAGCACCAACCTCCACCAGAGCAGCCTTTGCAACACTATCCTCAAGACATACAACATAATTTACATATGAAGTCTGTTGGATTTTATACTTACTTTCAATTTTGGTTTCCTGCTATAGAAAACTGTTGCTTTACTTACTGAGAATGTGTGTAATGCAACAACAGAAAGAGAAAAAAATTTGCTGACTCCTTGTGAAGAACGTATACCGAACTGCACAGGTACGAATGAACACTGTCATGCACAGGCCTGCCTACTTTCACAGGTAAACTCAACAAACCTGCTACTCACTTCACTTCAGGAAGTAACTTGCCGAATACCAACGTGTTTGCAAGGCAGGGCTACACCCTGGATGGGATGTCTGGCCATTACAGAACATACACCTTTACGTGGCATGTGGTTGAATTGTGCAACACCTGATGTCCTGTAGAATCCAGGCTGAAGGAGTCTTTTTGATGTAGATGTTGCACCGTATTGCTATGCCATGCTATATTTAATGAAATATTCTTTTTCTTTATTAACATTGTTTCTTTATTAACATTGATCTGTATTCATCAATAACGTATATTGCGTATGTATATTTGGATTAATTTGTTATTTAGTGTCCAATCAAATTGTCAACAATCAAAGTAGACCAATGAAGTTTTAAAACCATTATCAATCCATCACATAGCTAAACCCACAGACTATGCAGGCAAGTTTTGGTCAATGAGTCAGATGTGTCAAACTGCAAGTACACAAAAAGTGATGAGCGACAAGTGAAACCGCCAACCAATGACCATATATAAAGTATGGTGAGGCCACTAGCATTCCCAGTGAGTACAGGTTTATATTATTTCATTTAAAGCTGTTTGCAAAATTGAAGATGCATGTTAACCACTTAACCCACAATATTGTTTTTATTAGGCAGGCTAATATCTTTTCCATCTTTTACAACGAATTATAGCTCAGTAAAGTTTACAAAATCAGGGTATTACAGTATCTGAATGGGACTCATGAATGGGAATAGATGTAGTCACAGAAAAGCTTTTACTGGCCAGTTACTTTAAGAAGTGATTTATACAATTTTTACTCACTTTCTCAACTAATCACTTAATCCTGTATTTACGGTCGTGGGGAGGCTGGAGCTTTTCTCAGCCGACACTGGCGAAGGCAGGGTACTTCTTGAACAGCTTGCCAGACCATTGCAGGGCTCCACACACTCACACCCACACTGAGGGGCAATTTGGAACAGACAATTAAACTAACGTGCATATCTTTAGACCAGGGGTTCCCAAGCTTTCCCAACTCAGGGCCCACCCACCCCCCACCATAGCCCCAAAGACAACAGCCACTGCCCAATATTAACTACAAATAAATAAGGGCTAAATAATGTGTTCTTAGATGCCTTTAATTTTGATGAAACATCTGGAACACACAGGACAAAACTGGAAGCAAAGGGAAGGCTCAAAAATCAAGGGAGCATTTGTCATGTACAATGTTAAACTGAACAACAACTTGATTCCACTGAGGCTATGAGCGAACAAACATAGCCCAACTTTAAATCTCTGAGTTGTGTGTGAATGGGCATAGTCTTTGACGGCCCGGTTGCAATATCTTCGCGGCCTACAGGTTGGGAAATGCTGCTTTAGACTATAGGAGGAAACCGGAGTACCTTGAGACACCTATGCAAGCACAGTAAGAACACGCACAGAAACGCCCAAACCCAGGACTCAAAATCAGATCCTTCCTGCTATATGGGGTACATACTAACCACAAGTTCACCGTGTCACCTGTACTCATTTTTAGTCATCAGAAAACCATGCTTAAACACTTATTATTTTGCAGGACATCAAAGTTATCTCTGATATATGAACTATTATAATTATATATGTGAACTATAATAATTCTACACACACTCTACTATACTCATCTTTGAATTCCAAGGGATCCAGACACTGATAACACAGTGAAAACATATTAAATATTGCATTTCTATAAAATGGACAGAATGCCCCATTTACTATGATTCACAAGAACAATGTTGGAGCTCCCCCTTTTGCAAGTGCTCGGTATGAAGTCACATGAAGGGTCTACGTGTGATGCCTATTTGAAATGGGTGCCCCACATTTTTTGTTATAAATAATCAATTTGGGAATGGGATATGCTTTTCATCACAACATACTGTTGATCAGTCAGAAGAATTCTGCATTGATTTGTGATGATACATTCTCCTAAGGGACAAAGGAAACCCAAACCATGCCAGCAGTCCATAGAACCTGATGGTAATGAACGAGGGGTACAATTTCAGACATTTGACCCTCATTAAACATCGTGATCTTGGTCTTAAAATGACTGGATAGGGTGGATGATCTTAAAGATAAAGATATCTTTATTGTCACTGTTGCATGAACAATGAAAATCCATACTATAGTGATGTATCTTTGGATGGAGGCCTTAGTGTACATGACTTATGACTCCTGAGGACTTTCTAAACACATCTTACCTAACTTCATATGTCTAACTTAAAAACAAATTAATATATCAATATTCTTAATGCACTTCAGAAACAAAAATATGTAACATACTGTAACATTAACAATATATTTATATTATATTGTAATATTTAATTATAATTAATAAGTTTCAATCAAAAAAACAACTTTTGTAATTGTTTTACATATACCCACACATACTTGATTGAAAAAATGAAGAGCCCACTGAACACACTTGGAGAGAAAGCCCCATCCACCCTTTTGTACAAATGGGCTCACACACTCCCATAATTGGCTGGTGATTGTTATGATTGACAGTAAGGCATGCCAATGCTATCCCTCCCACCCATGAGAGCTTGGCCAGTCAGAACATAAACTCCTGGTCACGTCGCCAACCCGCATTCAAACTTCAGGTTGATAGTCACACATCGCATCATTGCACCATATGAAAGCCCAAATTAAGGTTCTCATTTAGTCAGTAAACTAACAAGTATTTATACTTTTATTATTTAAAAGAAATTTAAAACCATCTCCAATTTATGGAAGAAAATAAAAAGAAACCAAATGTCAGTTTAAAAGAAAGAGCATGTACACAATGAATAAGACAAATAAATATTGAAACCACAAAGTACACCAGGAAATAAACTTGGCTGAATACACCAGGAAATGGATAATATTTTCCCTATAGTGATGCTTAAAAAAAAAAAAAAAAATTAGTCCAACTCTCATTCTTACACCAGTGTTTTTCAACAGCATTACTAGAAGAATTTCCACAATATTTTACACAAAATGACTCTCAGACTTCAGACTTAATAAGCTATTCAAAACCATTCAAAGAAAGATGCAAAATCCCTGTTCCTTAAAGCTGACAAGCCCATGTTGACACGAGCCCTATTGTTTATTGATTTTAGTGTCTCTCTTATTCGTCTTTGCTCTTCCTCTTCACCTCTTTCAGCCGTTTCTCCAGCATCTTGACTTTATGCTCCAGGTGGGCATTGGTGTTTCCCCGGAAAAACAAAGGTCCGATGCCCAGCAGGACACAAGCGAACACCAGACCAGCTAGTCTCATCGCTGTGGTTTCAGCACTGGCGCTACCATCACTCACAATCAGCCCAAACATGGCGAGGGCAAAGGCAACCTTCAGCAGAAACAAAGTTCGTCTGACAACACCTGCAAGAAAACAAACTGCCAAAGACAGCAGCCAGTATCCAAGCAGAGCCACCAACGCCCACTGAGTCACGAGCACCACACCTTCAGGAGTGAAGTGTTTTACAGGCAGTTTGGCTGGATAAAAAGAAAAAGTATAAACTATTAGCCCAAATTTTTGTGTTTAACTCATGCACAGTTTCAGCAGGTTAGGATTTTAGTGATTTAATATACATACAAAAAAAAAAAAAAAAAAAAAGAAAAAAGTAAATGCATTTTCACCTACATATTAATGTAATTTAAAAAAACACAATTGAGATTTAGAATAAAGTTAATTTGAGGGGTTTTTTTATTCATTAACATAAGGATAATTTCTTCAACAAAAGCATCTGCTTGCCTGGGTGAAATGCATTCTCGACACATTAATAATAATTATAGTTTGGTGTGAGACAAGAGGATACGGAGGACAGGGATGGATGGAAACAGATCCATCGCTGTGGCGACCCCTGAGAGGAGGAGCCCAAAGAAAAGTAGTAGATAGTATAAACTCACCATCGATTCCAGCAGCACTTAGCAAATCTGTGATGTACGCTGCCGCTACATTCAGAGCATGAGCTGTGGCCTGTGATGTCACTTTTATGCCATCTGCTAGAGTCTGTTTACAAAAAGGAAAACAACATTACTTATTCAACACTGACTCACAAAAATAGAGAGCACTCAAACTAGGGACAACCTGAAACCAATTTTCACCGCGGAGACAAACAAATTACATGCAGATTCTATGAACTGTAAACTGGTTTAAAAATAAGCATCTAACCATCAAAATGCTTTTGGAACCTTAAGAAAAACCTATACAGGGATCCCTCACTTTTTGCGGTTAATGGGGGTTGAGACCATATGCGAACACTGAATTTCCGCGAAGTAGGATCGACCCCCCTGACTGTTGTATACGTACATGTGTATATAATATCAATAAATAGATATTCAACGCTATAAATACTTACAATAACAATTAAACATTCAAAAACTAAGCATAAGATGTAAATAAAATATAAACAATACATATGTGTAATTGTACATAGATGTAAATAAAGTGTAAGAAATGTGGTTTTTAGAACTTTTAATGTAATTTTATTTAGGGTCTACTCACTCCCGCCTCTTCTTCTGTCAACGAATGCTGGGAAATTCATCTCGACCAATCAGCTTGCAAGATTTCAAAGCCGTGTCCCAAACTGGAGACGGTAGTGAACTTGTGGCCTTTCCCTTAACTTTTCCCCTATTTAATAGTGAAAGTCGGACACTCGGGGATAGTGGAACTCGGCCTTGAAATCTCACAAGCTGATTGGTCGAGACGAATTTCACGGTATTCGTTTACAGAGGCTGGGATGAGAATCAGCACTTAAAGTTGGAGTCAGAGTCAAGCTGAGAACTGAATCCGAGTCAGTAGCAACTCCTCGCGGCATTTTCCTGAACTTTCCCCCTATTTTTCGATCCGCGATGCACTGAAGCGCGATATAGCGAGGGATGACTGTAGTGCAAGTATGTCTACCATTAATGACATGAAATTTAAAAAAATCCCAACTATATTCTTGTGTTATTTGAATTTTCCCTAAACCTATGGTTTCTAAATGGTGTACTTTACATGTCGAGACTAAGATTACACGTTTGGTTACATCATTTTTATTACCCTCTATAAACAAATTATTAAAATGAACGAATCTTGATACATGTATGGGGTTTGAGAGTTCCCACAAAAAACTTAAGTAAAGGAAATCATATAGGAACTCCGCTTTCAGGCACTTTAATTTACTTGGAACACATACGTTTATACAATTTTCAAAATCAGACAATCTTATATCACGAATGCAATGCAAAGGTGATACAGATACAGCGCTTGAGCTTTAATGTTTACATCAAACATCAGAAAGTGGGGAGGGGAATGGAAATTTGGCGAGCTGTTTTGAATATTTCCGAAACGGCTAATGACCTTTACACCCACAACAGTTTTTGGAGTTTCCAAAGGATGGTGAGGGCTAAAAACAACCAGTGGCTCCGAGAGAAAAGAGCAGACTAGTTCAAACGTTGACAATTACCAGTACTATACTATGATGAATTACCACTGTTTACAAAATCAGGTTGTACTCCTGCCAGACAAAAACCTGAAGCTGTGCCAACAACACACAACCATTGACACGCATACCAAGGGGCAATTTGGAACATCAAATGAGCCTAATGAGCATGTCTTTGGGTTATGGGAGGAAACAATACCCCCAAATGGGTGGGGGCGGATCAGTGGATTAGGTTCTGGGTTACCATAGGGTTGCCGTTTCAATCGCCAGTACCAACCAAGCTGCCACTGATGGACCCTTGATCATCACCTGCTCAGTTGTATAAATGATACGAAAAGTTGCTCAGGATAAGGGCATCTTCCAAAACGCTATAAATCTGAATGCAAACCAGAGCTCCTGGAGGAAACCCATGCAAGCTTGCGGAGAACATGTAAACCCCGGACAAGTTAACTCCATTCCTCGCCAAGCCCCAGACTCGAACCTAAGACCAACTTGCCCCCATGTCAACCTCGACAGAACTAAATCAAGTTTTCTGTAGTTGTCGCAGTGTTGAGTATCAGGGTGTGTCAATGTTGCTTTAAAAACACATTCATGACTGGCACCTTGGTGAATTCTTGAGCTGGTAAGCTTGAGACCTTCAGGGTGGACCAACAAGTTTGGTTGGTCTTCATAAATGATTAAGAATGCAGTGTTTATAAATATCCAATGTTTCTATGACTGTTACTACTACTACTACTACACCAAATACTCCCCACATGTCACTGTCACTCTTAAGAACTTTCTACCATCTTAAAATGATTTGGGCTGCAGTGGCTTTTTAATAAGAGATGAGTGCACATAATAAAGGGGAGAATTATTATTAAAAAAAAAAACAAAAAAAAAAAAAAACAGAACACTGGGTGGCAAGACATTTACACTGGATGCATTCATAAATTCATATTTAAAGAAATCCACTTGGGATTCTTACCTGCAGCAGTGTATCGACTGCCTGTTTACCTAAAAGAGAAACCAGGTAAGAGTGAGCATCATCAGCCAGGCTCTTTACAGTGGAGTGTGCACTTCGCCACGTGCTCGAGGCTGTCTCTGAGACGGTACACACACTCCCACCAGTCAGTGTGAACAAAACTAACACCGTCCTGACCAAAAGCTTCGCCATTCCACAGTCTGGATTAATAACTCTCTTAAAAACATTTAAAAAAAAGCCTTTCCGTGCTTATAAGCCTCCGTTTCTTTCCAATAACTTGTCAGAGATTCTTAAGGACGATAGCGGAAGTGATACACAAGGCATGCGAGGAAGCCGGAACTCCACAAGGCTTGGGAAACTGAAGCCAGAACTTTCTCATTATTTAAACCAAGAACGCTTCAAACCTAACAGAAACGAAGTGAAAGTAAAAAAAAACCCAACCAAAATATAAGCAGTAACCCTTATTAATACTTATCCTTTAATGGAAAAGTAGCAGGCACTCGCGGCTGAATCCCAAACTGCTCTCTAACTCCTAGATAAGTGCCCTATATAGGAATAATGGTCTGTAATGAACACCGACTACCCACGCTATCTGCAACATGGAACCATTTAGGATACTGCATGCAGTTTTAGTGGTGAAAAAAAGATGCAATACTGCCATCTAGTGGCAAATGTAGGACTCGTTTAAGATTACGATTTAAAGGTACGCATTTAGGGCAGTGGTGGCCTGGTGGCCTGGTGCTGGATTGCTGATCCCAGGGTTGGGGTTCAAGCCCCACTGTCAACAGTTGTCACCAGCAGCTAACTGGGTTACCACTGTCTATGGTAAGAGGCATGTAAAAGAACCATTGCTGATGTTTGTCAAGAGTAGCCGTCAGTGTGTTTCTGCCCTGCGACGAGCTGTCCAGGGTGTACTCTGCCTCGGCTGAGATGGGCGCCAGCCTCCCCGCAACCCTAATTAGGAGTAAGCAGTTTGGAAAATGAATGAATGAATGAACAAATGAACGAAAGGTACCCATTTAGGGTGGTGGATTACTGATCCCAAGGTTGGGGGTTCAAGCTGTCAGTAGGTTGTTAGTTCTCTCTGCCCAGAGCAGCTATCTGGGTTATCAAAGGCTGGCCATGTCTCTCAGTGTCTGTGGTGGGAAGGATGCAAAAGAACCAGTGCTATCTTTTGTAAAGAGAAGGCTGCATAGCCGTCAGCGTGTTTCTGCCCTGCAATGGCCTGGTGAGCTGTCCAGGGTGTACTCTGCCCTTGCCCA
>JAQNCB010000028.1:20584681-20595726 GCA_030068295.1 Euristhmus nudiceps | reverse complement strand
CTCTCTCTCTCTCTCTCTCTCTCTCTCTCTCTCTCTCTCTCTCTCTCTCTCTCTCTCTCTCTCTCTCTCTTTTGCAGGCTGAGTTACTACATGGCAGCTAGGTGGCTGTATCAAGTCAGTTTAAAGCAGCAGAGCCCCAGTCTTGTATTGTTACATCTTGTATTATGTTTGCAGTCTCAGAATTAGATAGCAAACTCTTCTCTATTTTTTCCTTCTTACCGAGTTGAACTCATTGAATTTTCAACAAATATCAGATACTTTTTTTTTTATAACTAACAAGGCATACTTTTAATATTCATTAGTGACTCTTAAGGTCCATTAATACACTATAAGTGGTCATCAACCCTGTTCCTGGAGATCTAACTTCCTTCAGAGAGCCATGGTCAGGGAATATGGCTTGGATGGTTGTCCAGTGTCCCTGCATGTCCACCACAGGAAACTTGCCATGTTGCCTGTTGTGTCAGTGAGTCCATGCTGATTGTCTGTGATGTATCGCTGACATTTATGTTTGTGGCATTTGGCAGACACCCTTATACACCAATGGGGAATCGAATTACAGTGAATTATATTTTATCATTTTTATACAACTGAGCAATTGAGGGTTAAGGGCGCAACAGTGGTAGCTTGTTGGTACTGGGGCTTGAACCCTCCAACCTTTGGATCAGCTATCCAGAGCCTTATTTGTCTTAAGAATGGTCAAGAGCCGCTACTTGCGTGATGACAGGAAGCAAGAAAAATATAAAATAACAGTTTTGTTTTTAATAACAAAACTAAAAGTAAAACAAAGCTCATGCTTCACTGCTCAGACTCGCGCACAATAAAACAAACCCACACAATCTAACTCAGCTAGGCAGAGAAACTTGCAGGTAGATAGTGCTATGTTCACACTGCAGTCCAAATCTGATTATTTTGCTAATCTGATCAGAATATAATCTTCCTGATTGCCCATTCACATTATAAATTGCAAGTGATCAAATCTGATCTGCGACCATTCCGACATTCTCGAATGCTCATTGGTTTCTATAATAATACATAAGCATGGCAAGAACCGACATAACCAACCCAAATTGTAGAGTGTAAACTGGGTTTGCAGGAAAGCATCAGAGACTAAGCTAGCGCTATTGTATCCTGTTTTATTTCGTACAGCTGTCACCGGCAGTATTACGTCTCGTAACCCATTGCATTGTTCTGCTCACAGGCGTTTTCAATCTGTTACTTTCGTCATGCTTGACTCTACGTCATTGTCGCTTTGCATGTGACACAAAAGACACACTGGAATTCTGTGGAGTGGTTAGACTGTTCAGATTGAGATGCATCTTTAAAAATATAATTGGACTTTATAAACAAACACCTCCTAATGCGGCTTGAATCTGATTTGGGGGGGGGGGGAAATCAGATCTTATGTGGTTCTTCTCTGTTCAGAATGTAAAAAAAACAATCTAAAACAAAACTAGAAAGTTTAAAATCTGATTTGATGTGACCGTGTGAACAAGGCCAACATGTTTGTGGAGCAAATTCCAAAATTAGATGCTTAACCGAAGATAATTAAACCAACAAGACAGGTAAACATGTAATATACAAATAAAAGTGGAAATCAGGCAGCAAAGAACAAACCAAGGTTGGGCACCTATCAGAAGCTCCGCTTTTATGCCACGCTTAAATCTATCCAATCCAAACCTCTTTTAGCTGATAATGAACTTCTTAATTCAATGATTGGATGATTCAGTGGTCTTTAGAGAGGTCGATCTCCAATAACAGGGTTGGTGGCACTCCGTGAACTTTTGTTAGTGAACACTTGATTATCACACCATCTAAACTGATCTCCCAAAGCAGTATATCATGTATGATTGACATTTACTGGAACTTCTACAACATGACTGTGCCACTGCGCACAAAGCAGAGTGGTGGAGAACATCATGAGAGCTCTGACTTTGACCCCACAAGAGATTTACATTTATGGCATTTAGCCAGATACTCTTGTGGCTTATATTTTTATCCAACTGGGCAGTTGAGTGTTAAGCCTTTAGTGCTAACAGCTAACAGTGGCAACTTGATGGAACTGGAGCTTGACCCCCCCTATCTTTGGATCAGTAAGCTCCAGCCTTAACCACTGACCTACGGCTGCCCCATTACGAAGTTGAAGTTTGTGTTAACATTGATTGCTCCCATGGTTTTCTTGCATGACATCACTATTGCCAGGCTCTAAAATCAGAAAAGTGGAACTGATTGTAACTGTGACGGTGGAATCAATATGGCCTGGGACGTGCAATAAGCACATTTGGTTGGAATGGTCAGGTTTCCACAAAGGTGTGGCCATGAAGCAAATCTTTAAAGGGCTGCTATACTCAGGTAAAATACTCAGTTAAAACATTTACAAAGAGAGTAAACTGTAGACGGGACGGAACGGTGGCGCAGTGGTTAGCTTGTCCACCTCACAGCAAGAAGGTCTTGGGTTCCAGCCCAGAGCTCGACAACGGAATTTCTCTTTGGAGTTTGCATATTCTCCCTGTGGTTGTGTGGGTTTTCTCTGGGTACTTTGGTTTTCTCCGACAGTCCAAAGACATGTCCTTTAGACTAATTGGTTGTTCCAATTTGCCACTAGGTGATAGTGCTAGTGTGAATAGTTGGGTGTTTGTTTGCCCTGTATTGGCCTTGGAAGCTGTTTAGGATGTACCTTGCCTTCACCCAGAATTGGCGGCGATGGGCCTCAGACACCAGGGGGATCGCAAATCATCATACTAAACAAACAAAAAAAAGCAGTTTTTGAAATATTTCCATTAGATCATTCAACATGGTCACACTAGTTGGTTAAATCTATAAGCCCGACTGCAGTTTTGAGAAAGTAAATACATCATAGACTTACAGTCACTCAAGCTTTCTTGGAGGCGTTCATGCTTTATCGTCATTTTGTAGCTTTAACACCCTAAGCTTTAAAATAACATCATTCTAAGTTCAGTTATCTTACTTCTGATATAAACTGAATGTAGCATTGACCTAGGATGGCATGCCATGCCATCATAAGGTACCATGCTCTTACACTTTTACGCCTGTGCCAAATTAGGATAGACAGTACACTCAACGGTATCCGTTGGACAGTAAGACAAAAGCGAGAGAGCGTTGTGGAGAACATGCAAAACTCGGTATGGGGAGACCAGAAACCCCCAATATTTCCCCCCTATTTTTAGTCGGATCCAATTCCCACCTGTAACGTATTGCCTCCCTATCACATACGACCACCACCAACCAGGGAAAGAGGCGTAAGAAAGCACGTGCCCCCCTCCGTGACACGTAATGCTGTCACACACATCTTTACGAACTGCTGTGCATGTGCATGCAGGAGTGACCGAACACACTGAGGGAAAGTGCTATCCACCCCTTTGCTCTGCAAATTAGCTCCCATGTGCTCTTGGCCTGAACCCGGCATGGCTGTAGCATCAGCCTGGATTCGAGCCTTCAATCTCCAGGTTGATAGTCGCACATAGGATGTTTTTGAAAGGGGGATATGAAGCTTCTTCCACTTTTTACACCCATAAGTGGTGTTACAGTGGTAAATAGCTGTTTTCAATAACACCACAGTGTCAAATAACAGGTTGGTGCATGTTTAAGTTCCCCCCGGGCTGGGTTTGAGCTGGCCATAAGCACAAGGTTTTCATCGATTATTTATTTTGGGCTCACTAGTGTGTCATGGCGTGCTGGGCATTCCGATTAGCTGGATTAGCAGAACTGTGGAGCGTTTTTGTACTGTATTGTACCGAAATGAAAAATAAAGGTCTGAGAATGAGTGTGATATCTGACCTTTTCAAATATCGTGTTTAACAAAATACTTTATTATATAAACTAAGAATTCCTGCCTGAGAGAGCCGTTCTGGCATTGAAATGATCAGCTGTTAAATTTGACTGTTATACTGCGTTGCTAATTTTATCCCCACACTTTAAAATATTACTTTTATTAAGATTGTGGTTTTGTTGTAAAACTGCTACACGTTTGGTTACGGTTTCTGAATTCCTTCAGGCTGTTTTTCTGACACTTTTGACTATTTTTTCGAAGTAAGATAATTTATTCATAAATCATAATGAATACCTTAAGGAGCAACTCTAGTGCTGGTGTGATTAATTCATTGTATACCCTAGTAATGGTTGTTATTAATAGTCTGACAGCTCTATACAAACACTTAAGAGGTTCTATTTACTCCCTCTTGGTGATGAACTGAAGGAAATAAATCCAGGTTATGATTTGTAGCCTGATCTGCAGTACATCAAGATTACAGCTTCATTTCTGAAAGGATTCTTTCTGTGTTGTTTGGTGTTCAACCACCATTGTGGTTTAATGTGCTGTGACATTCAGTGTCGATGCAGGATACTGTGAATTGTGTAATATAAGTTCTAATCCAATACACTTTTTGTAAATTCAGCAAATATCTTTTTATGGTTTATTATCTGTACATTCTGTGTGACAGATATCACAGTGTCGCTTCTGTACATGAAAAACAAGCACAATGGCTGCTACACAACACTATTCCAGCCAATCAGCAACTGGAGATATTTTATGCTAATGCCGACACAAATACACCTGTTTTCTGATTGGCTGGAGGAAAAATTGGGGGGGAGTGGTTGTTGTTGTTGTGGTTAGTATGGTTGTCTTGGCTTCAATGACATTCCCATTTTAAGGAATTCATGACTGGGTGAAACAAACAAAAACAATTGCATGTTTTGTAATAAGCCTCACCCCCAGTTCAGGCAGTTGTCCTTGGGATTTAGTTATTTCTAACACCAACCCTGAACTTTGTTGCCATTATATGTTAGTGGATTATTGTGTACACCTTCTATTACTTAAGTGTAATAGTGTAATGGTAAGCACGTTCCCTCACAACAAGAGGGTCCTGGATTCAAGTCCTGTGCCCAGGCATTTCTGTGTGGAGTTCTCATGTTCTTCCTGTGCTTGGGTTTCCTCTGGGTACTATAGTTTCCTCCAGCAGTCTTTCCACGTGTCACCATCTCTGATCTGCGACTCCATGCGCACCCTTATCAAAAATGAACCCGGGAGGATTAGCCCGCTACTGTGAAAGACCAACTAAAATGAATGAAACCAAGACATGCAAAATGGATAATTGGTGGTACCAAATTGACCCTGAGTGTGAATGATTGTCTGTGTGTGTGCGTGTGTGTGTGTGTGTGTGTGTGTGTGTGTGTGTGTGTGTGTGTATGTGTATGTGTGTGTTATTCAGGGTGTATGTACCCCACCTTCTTCTAGTGCCAGCTGAGATAGGCACCATTTTCTCTGGCATCCTAATAGTAGGATTCAGGAAATTGTTCTGTTGTTGTACCTGGCTACTGGTTCGGCAAAATGACTTTCTGTTTATTGGTTCCTACTGCCAGTTTTAGCTGTGATCTGGATGTACTGACTTTTGAGATTCCCATGTCTTGTGGACTCACCACCATATTTAACAACAGACAAATGTTGTGGGTTGACGGCTTTCTGCAAAGATTAACACGTCTGGGTTTAAGGGGGAAAAAAAGCATGCAGGACAACTTGTGTTATTCTTTCCATGGCTCCAGGAATCAGGTTTTGTGCTCCTCAGACCAGGTTGCGAGGCTTGGCTTTGTATATCGTGGTTTCTGAACGGCAGCCATGCCATTCTAGTCGAACTCCTGTGAACCTTGTAACATGCAATTTGCGTTAACACTGGGCCACCGAGGTGCTGATTCAGGTCTGGGAATTTTTGATGGAATTCTTTTGTTGTATTTCGCAGCGATCCTGCTAATCACCCGGAAATCGTCTATTTGTGACCGCAGGCAAATGTTGTTCGTCCATTTTGACATGAGCGAGCATGTTCCCCTTGAGGCATTAAAAGTTTTCTTTCTGTCGGAGACTCTAACGGTTCTGACTTTCTGGCCTGATTCTTTGAAGACTTGCTGATTGTAAAGACTTGTTTATAGCTGATGTACACTGCTAATATGACTCATGTGTCTAGCTGCATTTATATCGATGAAGTTACTGAAAGGCCTTTTTCATTACATTGTGTGTGTTAATTTGTCCAGCTCCTGTTGGTGGTGGTGAGTCAGTAAACATCAGAATTGATGCATACATGGCACGACTGGCTGAGTAATGAGACCCTCAGATTTACGGTAAATGAGTAATATAACGAAGCTGGAGCTGTTGTTGTTTGTTTGCTGGATGGAAGCTTCTGGCTGTACTAGATCTTCTGGTTCCTGCTCGTACTTTACAAAGTTCAGGGATTAGCAAGTGCACCACATTAATGTGGCTTTTTGTTCAGCATGGATCTGCCCTTCAGGTTTACAGGTGGATTAGTTTCAAGCCTAGTATCACGCTTTTTAGTGCCTCACAATATCAGACTTTCAAGACTGCACCAGCAGGTCAAAATATTGTGTTCAAAATGGCCTGAAGATGGATCTGCCTGTTTCCTCTGAATTTAACCTGGTACTTTTCTACAGCAACTATAAATTATTTTTTTATTTTTCTCATTCATTCATTCATTCATTCATTTATTTTCTGAACCGATTGATCCTAATCAGTGTCGCTGGGAGGCTGGCGCCCATCTCAGCCAACTCTGGGCGAGGGCAGAGTACACCCTGGACAGCTTGCCAGGCCATCGCAGGGCAGAAACACGCTGACGGCAACTGAGTGGCATACTATTTATGACTCTTTTTTTCACTGACAGCAATGGTGGCTGGTCAAGTATGATTAAAAAAACAGTCTACTCTACTTTTCAAAACATGAACCATCGTGGTTTCATCAAGGAAGCAGATCCTTTGTTAATCTTCAGCATATCAGATCTATTTATCCAAACAAGAGCATACAGAGAGCACAAACCTCTGCCAAGATGAAACAACAACAACAACAAAGTGAACACCACCTATTGTTGGATCTGCTGTAATACCACCCTTCCAAAAAATTAGTTTATCCCACATTGTTGAAGAATCATTTAAAAAATTCCCGGATCCAGGATTTAATGACGATTTCCCTGACCAAAGCCCCGCCTCTGTAGACATTTCATGAAAACCCACATATGACATTTTGTGTAATCCTGCTAACAATCACATGAATGAACAAACACAGACTAAACATATGCTTCTTGGTGGATGTAATTATTTAGCTGAAGGCAGCGCAGCAGTCGGGAGATTTGCTACAGTGTTCGAGACATTAGCTCAAGAAAGGCACTGTGTTGTCTGAGCCCATGTAAAAAGTGAAAATGCCTTTTGCTCTCGCAAAATATAACAAGATTATTTTGGTTTTGATGGTTGGATGATGTGTAGTGAATTTGCATATGATGATGTGTACAGTGAAACGTCATGATGGACAATGACACTGGGGTGGAAGGTCAGGGTTATGGTGTCGTCTTATTTTTTCCTAAACATGAAACATGAGTTCATTTGCAGAAACAATTTGCAGGGCAGTAGGGTGGCTCAATGGTTAGCACCATGGCCTTGATGCACAAGGTTCTGGGTTTGAATTTCACGGATGGTTTTGGTCTCTCGATGTCGAGTTTGCATCTTCTCCCAATGCTTTTGTGTTTTATTTTATTTTTTCAGGTACTCTGGTTTCCTCTCGCAGTACAAAGCCATGCACGTTAGGTGAACTGCTTTAAATTGTCCATAAGTGTGAATGGTTGTGTGTGTGTTAGCCTCGTGATAGTGTGCTGACGTGTTCAGGGTGTACTCCGGCTGTCACCTGACATCAGCTTGGATCGACTTCAGTTTCCTCCGCGAACCTGATGGGTATGTGGTGCATATGAATGATTGATTAATGGATAGATGGCTGGCCTTCTCTAGCTCTATTACCTTCATAAATCATATTTCTTTTATTGTGTTGTATTGTCCAGATGATACCAGTCATACTTGCAAAATAGTTAAAACATTTTTGAACCAGTTATTTATTTATCCACATAGTGGAGGAGCTATTGGAATGGGTGGCATCTGTCCGTCTGTCTGGCATCTGTCACCCTTTGGTTTCTGGACGATAACTTAGGAGTGCTTGCTTGGATTTTGATGAAATTTGGTATACGGGTTTGTGTTACAGGTACCTCGCCTGTGATTGGTGTACACCAAAATCAGTGTATGACTAATGAGCCAGCTGGACTTAATTTTTTTTAACACAACAGTTTTGATTTTGGTTTAAGGAAAATATAGATCAATTTGAAAATACAAATTCCTGGGTGCTGGGAGTTTTGGACCCCTGGGGTCTATTTTTCAGAGATGGAAATAACCATATCAATAATAAATTAAATGAAACACTTGGTTTGTCTTGAACAAAATATGGATGTCAGACAGCCTTTTTGTGAAATGATTCTGGGCCCAACATCATGATACCTGGGTCTCTATCGGCTCATTAGCATTAGTAATCAGCCTTAACGTTTTTAACCACAGACACGGACTGGTTTCATGTACAACAATAGTATCACGGACCGGTATAGAAACAACTAAAAACAAAGTGTGTAAAAATATAACTTACCTTCCCACTGAATTAGTGGGAAGCTCCCTAAAGACGTTTACTTTTTACTTATTTTTACGAACTTGCGGGTTTATTTGCTGATGTACTGCATCAGGTTACTGAGACGAGCGTTTTTTCAAAATAAAAGCTCTTTCAGACTCCAATAATTAATAAAATATGTTTTTTTATTCAGCCTTTGTGAGGGCCCAGTACCAAATGACTCACGGATCGGTATCGGTCCATGGTCTGGTGGTTGGGGACCTCTGCCTTATAGTAATAATTAATGGATGCATTAGAAGCGAACTGTTTTCAGCATTCAGTGATGTTCATGGCATATATGCTAACTCTTTTTAAACAGGAATTTAAACATAAGAAAGAGGAATGATCAGTGACTTAGACCAGAACATGGCTGGTGCCACCAGATGGTCCAATTTAAGTATTTCACACATAACAGTCGCTAGAGACACTGAATGGTGCGAAAAACTAAAAACAATCATTGAGTGGCAGATGCTTTGTTGAGCTGAGCGGTCAGTGGAGACTGAACTATTAGGAAACTCCAGAGTAACTCAAATAACAATGACACTTTACAACCAGCAGAAAAGTTTCTCAGAATGTACCTGACTTTTCAAGCGGACGATAGAAGAACACATTATATTTATAACATATGCCAGCCGAGAGTAGGACTCTGAGGCTACAGTGGGCACAAACCGTCCCGGCAGGGAATGTTCTTTTAGCTTATCGATAGAGTAGATAAAGCCATGCTTGCATTATTTATTCTCAAGTCAGCTCGCTACCTAGTTTGGCTAATTTCATCATCCTGACTTTTAAGACTTTTTGACATACACAAAATGTATTTTTAAATTTCAGTTGTATTATGATTGGCTCTATACTGGGCTACGCCTTGTTTTCTATGTATCACATACAAGTGTTTCAGTTCAGTCATCCAGTTTGGAACGAATTGTTTTGGGCTCACCCTATTTGTCATGACCAATCACATTCTTGATTGTATGGCGTGTATATCCTTGGAGTTTACCCAGCTGCTGAGCAGACATTCTGAACGAAGCCTACGCACGGTTTACTTGCGCCTGAACTACATCGTGTTCGTGGAAGTCAGGCGATAATTGGTGTCGCGTGAAGTATACTGGTGTCTTTAGGATCCGTTTCTGACTGATCTTGCGAACCTCCGTTAGCGTATTAGCGGCAATGGGACATGCTACAGGCGTGCTTTAGTGATGCGTCTGTGCACACTGTCCGTAAACTCTTCTAAAAACTTTTCTGGAGTTTAGAGCACTTACATGGTTCAGTCTTAGTGTTTCTTGATTTTCCTGCAGTACTATAAGCTGCTGCTGCCTCTGCCAACCAAGATTATTGTGTCGTTTCCTGCTGTTCCTGAATGTAGTGAATTTGGGTGTGTATCAGTGATTGTTGAGGCTGTGTACAGAGGCTGACGGGTTGTGAGTGTGTGTGATGGCTCCAGCTAAGGCAGTAGTTGTGGTATCACATTGTTTTGCAGCGTCTGGACCGGTGCCCAGGATCTAAATTTAACTCCCCGAGTTGGCAGCGTCACACTAGTGCTGTGACGTCAGAGGCTCCGTGAGCACAGCCACTACTGTGTATAACATGCTTTCGCTTGGTGCGTGCGCACGCTTGCGTTTGGCTACATGCTCAGTGGTCATAGAGTGCACAGCCATTTATTTAGCTGGAGAAGTTTTACTCCTCCAATGTTGGGGAAAAAAAGTGAAGGATCTGCACTTTTCTCTCGGCTTTATCCTATTAGTGTGGTTTGTTTTTGGTGTTATTATTGACACACTTCAGCATAGAAAGTTTTCTTTCGATTCACAGAGCTCGTACACTACACACTATGTGCTTAGCTTTCAGTTCTGTCTCTCGACTTCCTCTTCACTGAGCCTTGACTATATTTTAGCACATAGTGTTGTTTCTGTTAATACAGGCGCTGCAGAGGCCATGCTAGCTGTTTGAGAATCAATACACTGTATTAGAACTGAACCTGGACACCAGGAGTCCTACTGTAGACTTCTTTGTTGAGTTACCGTATTTTCCGGACTATAAGTCGCAGTTTTTTTCATAGTTTGGCCAGGGGGCGACTTATACTCCAGGACGACTTATATGTTAAATTTTTAACACATTATTATATAATTTTGTTATTTTTTTACACAGGCAAAAGCATTTTACATGTTGAAAATGTTATAAACCTGGCAACCGCAGTTTAGATGTTGATTATTTTTAACACTGGCAACACAGGAAGCGTTTCGTGCTGTTGAGAAGGCTGATTCAGATTTCCAATGATCCGGAAAGAGAGTGCATTTATTGTGAACGTTTTAAGTGGGAATATTAAACAGACAGGATTAAAAACATTAACAGGATTAAAAACAGAGGATTTCAGTTGCTGAAAAGCGCAGTGAAACCACATCACAGCGAACTTTCTCTCCATCAGCATCTGAGACAGGTAAACAACAGAGGCTAAATGCTAATGCTA
The DNA here is from genome assembly GCA_030068295.1 of Euristhmus nudiceps. Taxonomy (NCBI): domain Eukaryota; kingdom Metazoa; phylum Chordata; class Actinopteri; order Siluriformes; family Plotosidae; genus Euristhmus; species Euristhmus nudiceps. The sequence continues at coordinate 20,584,780 of JAQNCB010000028.1, read as the reverse complement.
AGCTAAATGACTCCTCACGCATGATATAAAGCATATCATAAACTGTAGAGTTTAAATTGAAATGAAGAGTCTGTTTTAACATGTTTGAGCCGACAGTCT
>JAQNCB010000028.1:20491283-20503791 GCA_030068295.1 Euristhmus nudiceps | reverse complement strand
CATGATGGGAAAGATTCTGACCAATAGGGCAGCAGGGGCACGTTTATGGTGCGAATTTTTTAATTTTCTGTGAGCGGATTTGTTTAGTCTCTTTTGTATGCTGAATAATGTTTTAGTAATATGAAGCGAAAGAATCTTTGCATTTCGTTTTTGTAAAATGAAATCTTCGTGTACTGAAGCTTTCGTATCTCAAGGTTCCACTGTACATGGTTACGTTGCTTTGGTGCTTAGATGGTGTGCTCAAAATATTAACTCTTGCCATCAGTGTATTAATTCTTGATCACAGAATAATGGACGCGCTTGGTCGATACAATACAACACAGCACGCCTGTGAACCAACTGGGCATGCCTTCAGAATGTTTGCCAGAAGCACGCGGACGCAGTGTATGCTGTGTACCTAACAACACGACTACAACTCCAGCTACCGCCCATGCAAAACTGTGGTCTGGGCCAAGTTCCAGCTGCTTTCCATTTGTGTGCCGAAGCAACACCCCATAGAGTTCATCTGACCATGGACTGTATGAGATTTAGTGCAAATATGGCATCTGTTCAACTGATTTAGTAACTTGAAAGCAGGGAACGGTTTATATGAAGCCTCCTGTCACATCCTGAGCCAAATCTGCAGTCTCTTACGAGCTTGCGTTTTACTCAAAGCTTTACAAATGTTTACAGATCATTAGAGGTTCTCAAGTTCCTCAATGATTTGCATTCAGTGTATCTTTGTTGATTGATCATGATACCGGATTTACTGTTCCAGAGAATATGGTGATGTTTTACGGAAACAGTGGCTCTAGCGGCTCTAGCGGCTGCATTCTTTTCATGTAAGTGCTGGATAAGTACGGGATGGTGAGTTAAAAAAAAACAGTTTCAGGCAAATCGAGTCTCCCATGTGCGTCAGGCTTAGATCATTGAACCCCCCCCCCCCTTAGATTTGATGCAATGACATAGTGGATATTTTGTTAAGAAATGTCCTCATGAAGGGCAGGGTGGCCTGGTGGTAAGGTGCTGGATTACTGATCCCAAGGTTGGGGGTTCAAGCCCCACTGTCAACGGTTGTCCCTGCTGTCCCCCCAGTGCAGCTAACTGTGTTATCAAAGGCTGGCCGTGTCTCTCCCTGTCTGTGGTGAGAGGGATGTAAAAGAACCCTTGCTGACTTTCGTCAAGAGTAGCTGCATAGCCGTCAGCGTGTTTCTGCCCTGCGATGGCCTGGTGAGCCGTCCAGGGTGTATCCAAGGCGTGTGGTTTCCTTGTGTCTTTCTTCTTCAGAACTGAAGAAGCTCACTGGATAGGTAGCGAAACGTCTTAAAACTAAATTTTCAGTCCAGTTGACAGAAGTTGACAGAAGGAAACCACATGCCTTGGATACTATGACCTGGATGACTGAGAATCTTCACAGACATGTCCAGGGTGTACTCTGCCCTCGCCCAGACTCAGCTGAGAATAGTGCTAGCCTCCCTGCGACCCTAATTAGGATTAAGCAGTTCAGAAAATGAATGAATGAATGAATGTCCTCGTCAATCCGCTTGGTTGTTTTTGGTGAATTCCAAAAATGTTCTCATTCCAGGCTTTGACAGTAAGTCGGGATAATCTTAAGATTTTACGTAAAAACAGTCTCCATACACACTCTTATCATCATGCCGTGTTCTAAATGTTGTCTATCCATACCTAGATGAAAAAAAACACCTTTTTGTATTCATTTTCATCCCATTTTCTGTGATCTTGGTTTTGATTGCTGGTACACGAATGGCTCTTGTATACTAGTGAAGTAAAATGATAAAATGATTAGCTTGCGTTCAGCGCTCAGGTAAAGCTGCGAACAGGGAGCCTTCTCCACAACTTTCATAGATTTGCCCTTCTGAGTCACCTGGCTTTCGGTGTAAGAGTGTAAAAGATCACGGAGCTGGAACAGACAGAATGTCTCTGGACGTTTGGAAATTTTCTGACCGGTTTTACTGGGGTTAGGAAGTTATCCCTCCAATGATGATTTGTTCAGCCAGCTTGTATTCGGGGGGCAAGATGAGGCAGCTCCAGGTAGGGTTCGAGCTGCTGTTTCAGGACATCACTGACCACGTTTTTGCCCATCATGCTTGTTTTGGTCTCTCAAACAACTTTATACTGGCTTTGTGGTGACGACATGATATTTCAGAAACGCTTCTTTTTTCCCCCCCGTCCACATTACAACTCAAATTTAGTGAATGTTATTAAAGAGGATCATTTTTAGTGAAGGAAAACCCTTTTTAGTGGATGATGTTGATGTCGACAGAACAACGAAATGCTGATCTAGTCTTTTCAGTAGAGATGAGGAAATTCGGTTATATTCTTTCATTTTCTAAGATGTGTAATCCTTATTAGGTTCGCCAGGAGGTTGGCGCCCATCTCCATCAACTCTGGGCGAGGACGGGGTACACCCTGGACAGCTCACCAGACTATTGCAGAGCCAACACACACACACACACACACACACACACACACACACAAACTTCTAGTGTAAATCAGGGCAGTGGTGGCCCGTTGGTAAGGTGCTGGATTACCAATCCAAAGGTTGGGGGTCCTCAAGCCCCATTGTCAATGGGTTGTCCCTGTTGCCCCTCCAGTGCAGCTAACTGGGTTATCAAAGGCCGGTCAGGTCTCTCACTGTTTGTGGTGAGAGGGATGTAAAAGAACCATTGCTGACTTTTGACAAGAGTAGCTGCATAACTGTCAGTGTGTTTCTGCCCTGCAATGGCCTGGAGAGCTGTCCGGGGTGTACTCTACACTCACCACGAGTCGGCTAAGATGGGCGCCAGCCTCCCCGTGACCCTAATTAGGGTTAAGTGCTTCAGAAAATGAATGAATGCATGAAAATTATAATAAAAATTTGGATCAAGTGTATATAGAATGGTGATACAGTCATGGATGAAATTATTGGCACCCCTGGGATTTTTCCAGAAAATAATCCATTTCTCCCAGAAACTGTTGCAATTACAAATGTTTTCGGTATCAATGTGTTTAGTTCTTGGATGTGCATTGGAAAAACACAGAAATGCTGACGAAAAAAGCCAAAATTGACACAATTTTACACAAAACTCAAAAAATGGGCTGGACAAAATTGTTGGTACCCTCAGCTCCATATTTGTTTGCACACCCTTTGGAAGAAATAACTGAAAGCAATCGCTTCCTATAACCATCAACAAGTTTCTTGCACCTCTCAGATGGAATTTTGGACCGCTCTTCTTTTGGGAACTGCTCCAGGTCTCTCAGATTTGAAGGATGCCTTCTTGCAACAGCAATTTTGAGATCTCTCCATAAGTGTTCAATGGGATTTAGATCTGGACTCAATAATTTCGTCCATGACTGTACGTGAAGAATTGTGATACAAATCGTGTTGACACCTACAGTAGGTATCGTATCGGGTGTTTCCTTGTGAGTTCCGCCCTTTTCAAGTGTACCCAGGTTTTTGTGGATGTAACAACAAAGAAACAAGTTCCACACACCGAGTAGTCTTGAAAAAACAACCGAATTTATTTCGCCATCTGATTTCACAATCCAATGGCATGCTGTAATGCTCGGATTAATTTCCGAAATGGTACTGAAGGAATGCTTAATTTAATTTCTCCTGCAGTATTCTGCATTAGTGATACACTGATGATGACCTTCGTGCTGCTTTGATACCGTGTGTTTTGTTCTTGATGATCAGTCACTAGTGGTTACAGACAACAAGATAAAAATAATATTTTTTAAATATTCCACCAGATTGATTGAATCATTAGGAGCTGCAGTAGATTTGCCTAAAGCTCATTGCGATGCTTGATAAACGTATCCACGTGTCTTTGTGTTTTCACTCTGCTGCTTTGGTGTGGTCTCTCTCGCTCTCTCTATCTCTCTTTCCCTCTCTCTCTCTGTGTCTCATTCTCTCTATCTCTCTCTCTCTCTATATATATATATATATATCTCCCTTTCTCTCTCTATCTCTCTCTCTTTCCCTTTCTCTCTCTCTGTGTGTCTCATTCTCTCTCTGAGTGCCTCATTCTCGCTATCTATCTCTCTCTATCTCCCTTTCTCTCTCTGTGTGTGTGTGTGTCTCATTCTCTCTCTCTCTCTCTCTCTCTCTCTCTCTCTCTCTATCTATCTCCCTTTCTCTGTGTGTGTGTGTGTGTCTCATTCTCTCCCTATCTCTCCCTTTCTCTCTCTCTCTCTCTCTCTGTCTCATTCTCTCTCTCTCTTTTTGTCTCTTTGTCTCTTTCTCTCTTTCACTCTCTCAGTCTCAGTCTGTCTCTCTCTATTTCTGTCTCTTTGTGACTCTCTTTCACTCTCTCTCTCTCTCTCTCTCTCTCTCTCTCTCTTTCTCTCTCGGTTGGCCTTTCTTGCCCCCCCTCTCTATCTCTATCTCTGTCTGTCTCGGTCTCTCCCTCTCTCTGTCTCTCCCCTTCTCACTCTCCCTCTTTCTCCTTCCCTCTCTTTCTCTCTCTCTTTTTTGTCTCATTCACTCTCTCTCTCTCGCTCTTTGTCTCTTTCTCTATTTCTGTCTCTTTGTGTCTGTCTCTGTCTATCTCTCTCTCCCCTTCTCTCTCTCTCTCACTTTCTCTTTCTAAGCTAAGCTGTACTTGGTTAAACGCTGCCTCCCTCTGAGCCTGGTAAGAAGGCACAGTACACACACACACACACACACACACACACACACACACACATATATATATATATATATATATACAGACAAACCTTACAAATAGCCAAACAGCCTAATGTGCATGTGTCTTTGGACCGTGGTAAGAAACCAGGGTACCCGGAGGAAACCCAGGAAGATCATGCAAGCTCTTGAACAAAGAAATGCTTGGACTCGGGACTCGAACCCAGGACCTTGTGGCTGTAAGGTGGATGTACTCACCACTACGCCACCATGATGCCCTCGAATGTATGAATATGAATAATGCACAGGTCACCTTAATGCCTTTCCCAGACCACAGAGAAAATCAAGTTAAAGATCCACGCAGTCCAAACAGCGCTAACCTTCCTCACGGCAGCCCTGAATAAGAGAATAACGGAAGAAGAAACTCAGAGCGACAAATAATATTTGTCATTTTATAGAGTTGTGGTAAACGATTTGAGATATTTAACTCTTTGCAATTTGATTTAATTTTGAAGGAAAAGCTCTACAGAGTATAAAGAGACTCTAAATCAGATTTGCGGAACATGGATCAAAACTCTACCCCCCTGTGTGAAAGGAAAAGGATCTCAGAGGAGTGAAGCTATTGATGTCCTGCCAGCCAAGGCTATGATGATCTACTCTTCGCTTGTAGCTTGATAGTTCATTAGAAGATAAATTAGATATATATATAAATATAAATAAAAGGAAAAGGGAAGAGTGACACCACTGGTGATATGAAAATCAATTTGTGAGGAACCATTACTCAGTCCATAGCGGTTATCCATTATTATACTGTATATAGAGAGAGAGATTTTCTGTTCATTACCACATACCTGGCAGTCAAGACGAGTCTGGAATCTCTGGGATCTTCACCAGAGAATGGACAGCAATGGTTGTACTTGTTTTCCAAACCACTTTATCCTTTATTAGACTCTGGGCAAGGGCAGAGTACACCCTGAACAGATCTCCAGAACATTGCAGGTCAACACAAACATGTAACCGTTCACAGTCACATTCACCCTTAGGGGCGATCAATCAAGAATATCCAATTAGTCCAACATGCATGGTTTAGGAATGTAGGAGGAAACCAGGGGACGCAGAGGAAAGTGCTTACCCTACTCCACCATGTCGCTCAGCGATAGGAGTAAAGTCATAAAGTAAGGTAAGGTCTGTGGGCTTTTATACCCGAGCCCAGAGGCTCATCAGTGCCAGTGCGTATCCCCGGTTTCTGTAGTGTGTGTGTGTGTGTGTGTGTGTGTGTGTGTGTGTGTGTGTGTGTTGGCCCTGCAATGGCTCGGGGTGCACCCCACCTTCACCCAGTGTCGGCTGAGATAGACTCCAGCCTCCCTGCGACCAAAGTAGGACAAAGTAGTTTGTCCAATCATTGAACGTTTCAGTTATTTCTTAGTCTCACAAAGGAAACTGGAGAACCCTGAGGAAACCTACGCAAGCACCACGCAGAAACACTCAAGCCCAGGACTCGAAACAAGGACCTTCTCGCCATGAGGCGAACGTGCTAACCACTACACCATCATGCTGCTGTGCACCGAACACGTTCCAGGCGTAAACTTGTTTTTCACTTGTGCCGTATGGTTTATTCCACACTCATACCGGGTGCCAATAATTATAGAGCTGATGAAATACGGTGTTCATCTCACGTATTAAATACAGCGCACGCCTCAGCCGGTGTATTTCACTCTTATCTTTCTGTAACCGGAAAGTGTGGGAGATGTGTTCCATTAAGCGTAGGTGATTAACAGTTTCTCTGAAAAAGCCCTCGGTAGGGGGTTTCTCTTAAGCCAGCATTAAAGAAAAAAAAAACCTGCTTTATGCTTGCTGCCATAAAAATCTGTAAACGGTAGGCATCGCGTTATTTATTTGATTGGAAGATTGCCAAGGTGCAGAGAGCTAAATGTAAGGCAAGTATCAAAAACCTAAACTCGTCTGCAACTGCGGCATCTCGGAATGACGGAACGAGGCGATTGAACCAAAAGCGTGGTCCGCGATTCATTCCAATTTCTTTCCACCATCGGTTCAGATTTCCGTTCGAGGTCATCACAAAATGGAAAAATGTGTCTTAGATTTTTCTGGAGGTCTTCAGCGTGCTGCTTATTTCAGAGTTTTTGGAGGACCAATTCTTTATCTGTAAAAGCCCCTATGTGTCCATTCAGCACTTCAATAGCATCAAACTGTCTGTGGGCTTTTACATCAGAGCCGGTGCTTATCCCTGGTTTCTGTAGCATGAAGCGACTACTCCTCCTGGATGGGACGCTGGTCCATCACAGGTTCCCTTCCCAGTATTTTTACTGGGACCCATTTATACTGCTGGGTGAACAGAGGCACACTTGTGGTTAAGACCTTACCCAGGGGTCCTAGCATGCTGGGGGTCTCACAGAGATTCGAACCCACAACCTCCTGATCATGAGCCCAGCACTCTAACCACTACACCACCGGCCCCAATCACATCAAGCGACAGTTTAAATACTCAGATTTTTTTAAACTCCTGATGAGACTGGTCAGTGGTGATCAAACCTCCAAACCTGACCACCGACACGAAAGACTGAGAAACGCGGTACTCGGAAGTACAGCGATGTGACTTCCTGTTAGTTTCTCAGAAGTCTGTGTGAGGACATGGTCAAGACTCTTCCCTTTTTTATTTGTCTTATCCAGGCCTGCTTGGTTTCTCTAAGAAGCAGTCGAAAAACTAGACTCGTGTGCACTTTATGAGCAGGTGCACGTCCTCACTGAAAGCCCACTGCAGGGTGGACAGAGTGGTTCAGCAGATAAGTTATGATGTGATAAAAACATCAGCCATTATTCCTTTTATATGCATCAAGAAGTGGAAGCTCACGTTTTGCCCACACCAGGAATTTTCAATTCTTCATTGCTCATCTTTTTAGACAGGAAAGGAACACCGGCTCAACATGAACTGCACTTATAACCAACTGGAGCTGATATTCCGTATTTAAACTATAGCCAATGGATCAGAGAAATAATCAGTGAAAGATGTTTGTGCTCTTATAAGGTTAAATCTGCTTCATTCATAGTTCAAATATCATTCATTCATTTTATGAACCACTTAATCCTAATTAGGGTCACAGGGAGGCTGGCGCCCATTTCAACCGACTCTGGGCGAGGGCAGAGTACACCCTGGACAGTTCGCCAGGCCATCGCAGGGCAGAAACACGCTGATGGTTATGCAGCTATTCTTGATGAAAGTCAGCAATGGTTCTTTTACATCCCTCTCACCACAGACAGTGACAGAGACCTGACCGGCCTTTGGTAACCCAGTTAGCTGCACCGGGGGGACAGCAGGGACAACCTGTTGATAGTGGGATCGACTTTGGGATCAGTAATCCAGCACCTTACCACCGGGCCACCGCTGTCCTATTTCAAACCTTCTCAAAATACAGTTGAACCTCGCTCGTACGGACTAAAAGGGGTTATAGGGTGTCCGGATTAGTGAATTGTCCGGTCGAGTGAAGTGGTAGTTCATTTAACGTCGTGCTCGCGCTGCTGCTCGCGGCGCTGCGCTCGCGAACTATCCTTAAATAAATAAATAAAATTGGGTTGTCCGTATGATTGGGGTCCGGTCGAGCGAGGTTCAACTGTAGTATTTTCTTGTTCTCCCTCTGTGACCATGTTACTTTATACCTGTGAGTCCCAGTGGAGTGGGCGTGGCCTCCATGTGAGTATAAATACAGGAGGTGTGGCCTTCATACATGTCAAACACGGTGAGTTTGACCCCAAGATGGGTGTGTGCCCCCCGCCCCATACTTACGGTGTCATTTCAAGGTCAGACATTATACCCGTGGAGCACCAGAGTATGATTCCTAATCCAGAAAATCTCCACAGTTGTTTAGGAAACTGCTTCCCCACCTTTCCCTGAAACAGAGATTTTGAGTGCACATGCTGCATGGCCTGTTTGACTTCCTCCTCACTTTTATGATATTTCCACTGTCTCCCTTCTTTGCTCTAATTGGTTACCTGATGCTCAATGCTTAATGCGTAGGGAGGCAGACTGGGATGGGTGGAGATACTGCCATGCTTTTGGGTGGGGGTGAGGGGGTGTCCTTGTGTTAGTCCAGAGGAGAACGTGCACTAACCTAACCTCATTATTTGATTAGACCACTGTGACAACACTTATAGGTCACAATATTGAAAAAAGTACAATATCTCTCCTTCAAAGGTTGTTGACTCTGTACCTGTTGGTCTAAGACAGGGGTGTCAAAGTCTATCCCAAAAGTGCCGTGTGTCTGCAGGTTTTTGTCTCAACCAGGCAGCAGCACACCTGATGGCTCGAGTCTCCAGGAAGTTGATTGGTCAATCTCTGTACAGAGCACACAGATTGACCAATCAACTGCCTGAAGACTCGGATCAGTTGATTAAATGCTGTATTGCGGCGTGGTTAAAACAAAAACCTGCAGCCACACGGCTCTTTTGGGAATGACTTTGACACCCCTGTTGGTCTAAGAGAAGGAGGTGTGGCCTCTATGCCTGTCAGTCATAGTGAGTGAACATGTGACCTTTGTTCTTGTCTGTCTTAGTGCTGGAGGTGTGGCTCCCTGACCTGTCAAACCCCCTTGAAGGTGTGGCCCGGGTGCTTGTCAATCTTATTGTAGTAGGTGTGGCCTTTTGCTGCCGGGTTCTGTGAAGGAGGTGTGGCCTTCGTGCCTGTCGGATCCAGTGAAGGTGCGGTGTCAGTGAAGTAGACGTGTCCTCTGTACTGAAGGAGTGGCCTCTGTTGTTGTCAGTACCAGTGAAGGAGGCATGATCTAAAAAACCTCTCAAGACAGTGATGGAGGCATGACCTCTGTGTATGTTAGTTTTAGTGAAGGACGTGTGGTCCGTTCCCATCAGTCCAAACCAAACTGTTTGTACAGAACTGAATTGTGTGCTGTTGCATTGCGTTGCGCTAAACTGTATCGCATCAGAGCCACTCGAAATCGCGTCTGTCGGATTAGTCAGCTGCTTCAAAAGTGTCCTTCATGATGCGGTGTTGATGGTGAAGTGCTCATCTTGGATGGACAGCTACACACCCCGACTGCCCACATGTGATCTTTAGGTAATGAGTTACGTATACGGTAGATGCGTTAGCACTAATTAACCTGCATCCTTGTGTGGGCCATAAAAAAAAACCACAAAAAAAACGGGCCACAGCGGGCCCACGAGCAGTTGGTTGAATAGGCCGAGTTGAATGCTTCTCTCGCGTCTCACCTCCTCCATGTTTTCCGTGCTCTCTCAAGCTTTCTCTTTGTTGTCATTCATGCCACTGTCTCTTTCCACCTACTCCCCAGCTCTCCGTTGTGTACGGTAATGAATGCTGTTTAGCAGGTGTGGGCCACTTGTTTTCATCAGAGGAGTGCCAAAACAATCATGAAGACACACACACACACACACACACACACCTGCATGCATATACACACAGCACAGAGCTGTGACACATGCTGCTGAGCAGCAGAGACTGTAAAGGCACAATCGCAGAGGGACATATTATACACACACACACACACACACACACACACACACACACACACACACACACACACACAAGTATCAAAGCACCGCCTGGTGGGTAAAATGCTGCTGTGGCAACCAGACCATCTGGCTGCCGAGCTGAAGAGGGACTACCTCCATCCTCTGTCTCTCTCTCTCTCTCTCTCTCTCTCTCTCTCTCTCTCTCTCTCTCTGTCTCTTTTTCTATCTGTCTGTCTCTGTCTGTCTTTCTGCATCTCTGTTTCGTCCTTTTGCTTTCTGTCCTCCATGGTGTTTGGCCTGAATGGCACCAAGCGAGAGCCTCCCTACCCCACCTCTGATGGTAAACCCAGATGCCGCAAAGCTTCAATCTGCCCTGCTCTCTCTTTCCCATACATGGCGAGATTAAATTTTCATATCAGTGCGATCTACTAACTTAGGGATGGCAGATGTGCCGAAACACCCTATACCAGTCTTTGTAAACATTTTTACGGTGCATTATGTATAGTATTGTGCAAAAGTTGCACTGCCTTATTATTATTATAATTATTTTTAATATAACCCTTATCTTATTTGTTGCTTACTCTGTGCCTGTTGTATTGGACTGTCAGGGAAAAAAAAACATGTTTTAATTAAGTTCATTTTTACAGCCTTTCTCTGGGCCATAGTAAGTCGTGCTGCGTGGACTAAAACACTGAAAAAAATATTAAGAAAAGAAATTCTTCTTTAAATATGGAAAAATCAGGACAATATTCAAGTTCAACAAGTGATGCAGACTCACCATGGCGTAAACTCTTATTGCCTTTCAATGTGGTGTGTGTGTGTGTGTGTGTGTGTGTGTGTGTGTGTGTGTGTGTATGTGTATAATTATTTACTTTAGACCAATCAACATACAGTACAAAAACATTCACCTGTTTATCCGTGTTAAATCATTGTTTATAAGAGGTACATATTTATCATTTGTTGTAGTCAGCTATTTAACTTGTTGCGAAAAAGGATGAACATGGAAACGCAATGTTTTTTTTTTTTTCACACCACATTGTAGCTTGTATGCATGGAGGATGAAAAATGACATTTATTTCCATCGTTCCACTTCAGATCTAAGATGTTAAGATCTGTGGGCTTTTACACCAGAACCCAGAGGCTCATCAGTGCTGGTGTTTATCCCCAGTTTCTGTACCATGAAGCAACCAGGAGTTCAACTCCTCCTGGATGGGACGCTGGTCCATCAGAGGTTACCTTCCCAGTATTTTTACTGGTATCCAGTTATACTGCTGGGTAGACAGAGGCACACTTGTGGTTAAAACCTTGCTCAGGGGTCCTAGTTCTCACAGGGATTCAAACCCACGACCTCCTGATCATGAGCCCAGCACCCTAACCACTACGCCACCAGCCGCAGACCTAAGATGAATGCACTACAATTATGTGGGAGCGAAATCGTCAAATCGAAAACACTAATTCATCCCTAGCGACTCGGTGTCACCAACAGAAATCTTTCGCAACAGCTCCAGTGGGAATTGGAACCATTGGCTTAACGTGTTGTGACCAGTCATGACGTTGCTGGTGATGACGTTTTTCCCACAGGATTGAAATGCACTTGTTATAGATAGTGGAAATAACCAGCATCATGTGCTGGAACAAAAAAAAAACACTACTTCCTGTGATTTGGGCTTGCACTGGAATTTGTTCCGTTTATAAAATTTGGACCCGGGATTTCTGATAATCCAAACAAAAAAGTAGTTTACTGTAACTGACTTGTAAATACAATGACCAAATGAACAAATGAACACTGGCCATTAATGTCCTTTTAGTAATCTGTTAAATGGGCTAGAAAAGAAGTTGAAGAAGTTGTGTTAACGATTTGACCTGCCCTCGCCTAGAGTCGGCTGAGATGGGCGCCAGCCTCCCCGTGACCCAAATTAGGATTAAGCGGTTCGGAAAATGAATGAATGAATGAGATTTGACTACTTTGGACTCGCGTACACCAAGTTGTCATGGTAATGTTCATAATAACATGGAACATGAATCGGTCTCCTTTCATGTGATTGACATTTTGGCCATCAGTCCAGAATAAAACAATTCTTTTCACCGATATTAGGTTTATGCAGCTGACGTCACGCACTCAGCCTGTAGATTTTCGGCGGCCATTTTGGACGTTAGCAACCGGACGCTATCGGTACTTGCCGTGTACACACAGCGACAACTTTGATAGCTAACAGTAAAATTTTACAACATGATGATCGTTTGTGCAGCATATGGATGTACAAACAACCAGCAAAAAACCCGAAATTGTCATTTTATCGGTTCCCAAAGAATCCACTAAAGCGTGAGGAGTGGATTGCTGCTGTGAAGAGATGCATGGCAAAGTCGGGAAAACAGCATGACAAGCCCTGGCGACCCTCCGAGTTT
>JAQNCB010000028.1:19630448-19640889 GCA_030068295.1 Euristhmus nudiceps | reverse complement strand
ACAGACAGAGAGAGCGCGCGAGACAAACAGACAGAGAGAGCGCGCGAGACAAACAGACAGAGAGAGCGCGCGAGACAGACAGAGATTATTTTTCCGTACAAAATAGCACCCTGTAATGCAACACCGTATTTACATCAACGTTCCGTTCAAAATACGGAGAATCCGCACTGGTAGCGTCTCTGGTTCTGGCCTCCAATACTTCAAGGTTGTAGTTGTCATTAATACGACATCTCATTTCACTGAAAGTCACTGAGCAGAAAAAAGCGTAATGGTTTGTTATTCGGCCTTATAGCAAATCCTGACGGTTAATCCTCATGATCGAGACTGATAAAATGATAAAATCGTTTCTCAGTGGAAACGCTGTGGTAACTTCATTCGCAATTTCCATGTGACTTTAGCACAGCATGCCAACTTCACATATATTTATATCTTTCGATATTCCAAGAAGGACATTTCTTTTTAGTGTGGCATTTGGACATCAAACAGAGAATGAATAACAGAAAATCAACGTTTGGAGAAAGAGGCACAGGTGCAGCAGGGAGAATGGTTGGTCGGAGTTTTGGCGTGAATAGAGATGGAGAAGGTCGTGGAACGTTTTTTGTTTTCTCACAAGGCTGTTCATTTTGCTGCTCTATAACCACGAAGAACAAAACAATTTGGCCTTTCTGTACAGTAACACAACGAAGTGACATTTAGACCGATCACAGACGAGGAAAAGTTTTAGATTTAATAAAATCTATATTTTTGAATGATAAGAAGAAAAAAGCATCTTAGTAGTTTTGGTTTGGGAATGCAAGACACATTTAAGGGGAACTCAGAGTGTAACGTACCTCCGCCATGCAGCATGGATAACGGAACGTTATCAGTGAAGTACCAGTGAAGTACCCTGCACTGGTACTTCTTTTATTTACCCATCTGCTCATCCTCCGATATGCTTTATACTATGTTGACATAAGCAAACTGGCAGTAGGGTGTGTGTGTGTGTGTGTGTGTGTGTGTGTGTCTCTTATTGATGGCTGGGGTTTGTCTTTTCAAGGTCAAAGGTCATATATTGTTTCCTATCAGTGTTCCATAGTAACAGCTTGTCTATTGACATTCATTTTAAAGTTATAACGATGTTATGTATTTTGTGACCTTGCTTAGTCCTTCACAATTGACCTTGACATTTCAAAATCCAATAGTTTCTGGGACTCAGGTGAGGTAATGTGCCCACCAAATTTGGTGAAAATCTGTGCACAGATATGGTCAGTAAACAAACAACAAACAAATGTACGGATGGACAAATCGACTAAATGACTAAATGGAAGAAATGCTGGTGATTATACATCGATTGAGGGGGACCTGCACAGTGTGCTGGACTTTTAGAACATTTTAGCACCCTTATTGTTCACTGATTCTCCCATTGAAGGAATGTGTGCACTTGTGTATTGTGGAATGTGTGTATACAGGGATCCCTCACTCTTCCCTGTTAATGGGGGGTCAAGACCCCCCGTGAAGACCGAATTTCCGTGAAGTAGGATTGACCCCCCGACTGACATATACGTACATGTATATGTGTATATAATATAAATAAATACATATTCAACGCTATAAATGCTTATAATAACAATTAACATTCAAAAACAAAGCAGAAGATCTAAATTAATTATAAATATTAAGTAATAACATGAAAATAAAATATAAATAATATAAAATATAATAAATGTAAATAAATAACTAAAAATAATATAATACATAGAAATATACATACATACTAGAAATTTGTTTTTAGAACTTTTAATGTAATTTTATTTAGGCACTGCCGCATTTTCTGTCACACGAATGCTGGGAAATTTGTCTCGACCAATCAGCTTGCGAGATTTGACTCATGACGTCTGAGCCAAGTCAGAGTCAGTAGCGACCTTGCGGCATTCTCCTTAACTTGATCCCTATTCCGAGAACCGAATCTGATTCATTCAAACCGTAATGGCGCTACGGCCGCATAGCTACGGCTTTCCTTAATCATGGCCAATAGTTTCACTTTCTCTTCCACTGTCAACATCTTCCGCCTTCTCTTCGGTTTAGAGAAGGAGTCAGAAGGAGGAGGGGGACATTTAGGAGCCATTTTCAAGGGCGTCACAAACACTTATTTCGCACAAACAAATATCGCTGTAGTAAACAACACAGAGAGTTAGCGTTATGTCCATACATTCGGAAATTCGTCTCGACCAATCAGCTTGTGAAATTTGACTTGAGACAAGACTCCAGTCAACCCGAGAACTGAATCCAAGTCAGTAGCGACCCCTTGCGGCATTTTCCTGAACCTTTTTTTTTTTTTCGATGAATATTTTTTTAAAAATCCACAATGCACTGAAGCCACATAGCACGATATAGAGAGGGATGACTGTAGCTCTCATTTTTACTTCTATATTCACAGCTAGAAATCCCAGAGAGAAGGTATATATGTTTTCTTGCTGTCTGACATGATGCCGATTTCAGATCTGGAGAGATGTCTACTGCTGTCGCTCCTCAAACCCACTGGATCTGCCTAATTCAGCCTGTATGCACTTGTGAGTAACTTTCCACTGCTATGGATGGTCCTACAAGGATAGGCTAAAGATGCACTGGTAGATAATCTTACCCTAACTATCCATTATCATACAGAAGATATCCCGACCCCAGGTGCCTCAGGGCAGAGTTTTGTCCTTGCCACATTCATTTTGACCAATGACAGTCCTTTAATACTTGCTCATGGATTCCATTCTCGTCAACTTGTATGTTACTCTGGCAAAAACACAGTTACTAAATAAATGTAAACATTAAGCCATGTATGTAATAAACTTGCAATGTGTGTGGTTATCATCTGGGTCGATATAGCTTGTATTGCTCTGTGATTATATACGTGCCTTTTGAGAGACTCGATATAAAAGACAGAAATTACATTATGTCGTTATTATCATTAGAGAACTCTCACAGCAAGAGATGAAGAGGGTGTATCTCATTACAGCTCACTGCACATGTGATCGAACATTCCTCCAAAGGCTTCGTGCCTTGCAATGCTTTAGTTTCTGAACCGTTAAAGGAGTTAAAGACGTTAACACAAACAAAGACTAGCTATCTGCTTACATTGGCCAGCACACGTCTATGGGAAAACTGATTTCGCGGGGGATATTAGGACGTAGCCAGCCAAAACTCAATACTGTTCTTGCATCGTCAGCCAAGATAGATTTGTGCTTTAGTGAGACAGTGATTCAAAATGACAACATCAAATATCACCCAGACATGATGAAAAATAATGCTCTAATTCTTTGAAAATTACACGGTTTTGCAGTTCTACTGAAAGATGAGAAGCCACAGACAAAAGTTAAATAACGACAAATGGCTCAGAAGGGATGGAAAATCAATTAAAAGCGACAAGATTCATTAACAGCCATAAACGCCGTCCGTATATTCAGGAGCACAATTCTTCCACTTATACAGCAGATGCCTGGTTTCATATCACAACCAGGACACGAGCAGCTTCTCAAAAAATGAAGAGAACATCAGCTTAAACTTAATTGTTGCTATTCATCGTTTAGTCCGCTTTTCATGGAGCTCCTGGAGTTTTACAGAAGATGGACAAGGCTGGATGATCATGAATCTTTCTCTTCTCTTGATGGAAAAGAGCCTGGGAGATGATTCAGGGATTTGTCTCCTGCAGGACAAGGTGTGAAGGCAACGAATTTGTCATTGCCGTACAGGCGGAGTTGGGCAAAGACGTGCAAGCATTAAAAAAGCTGACAGGACAGGATACAGACAGGGCTGAACTTGGAACACATAAAAAGCAGTCTTAAGTTGCTTTTACATGGGTTTTTACAAGGAACAACAAGGTTCCCATGGTGCAGCTGCCAGTTTAAAAAAACGACTTGTTCTGCAAAAACTTGGCACTGGTGAGCGCAACTTGCTCCACTTTTTTTTTGAGGTGGGGAACATCTTGTTCCAGGTGCAACTTGCCTTCTGAAAACTATCGGTGACAAGTAGGAGGGTTTACGCAAGCATAGCAGCATCCATTAGGTAGAGTCATTAGGTTACTTCACTAGCTTTCGTAGGAGATGGTAAACATGCAGAAGAGTGGGTGGAATTTGCTCAGGGGCAACTTGTTCTCAGTGCAACTTGAAAGCTGGCCATAATGATCACTCAGGTCTTCACATCTGGCCGTTTTTTTACCCCCTTCTTTCAATGTCTTCCGAGTTCCAACTGTTCACTTGCCCTCTAATAAAATATGGTAGTCACTGACAGCTGCTGCTGTTATGAGATAATCAGTGTTTTTCGACGTCTCTGCAATGCTTTATTTGTGAGTGATCGCAATATTGTGATTCCTTATCAAACATTAGTGAGATGTTTGATTAAAAAAAAAAAAAACAGCTCGCAGTTTTGGAGACTTGTATGAATATTAAAGTCCTGGGGGCATGCCTGATAATCAACACCCCCCGCCCAAAAAAAAAAAAATTATAATAAAATAAAATAAATAAATAAACCGTGGGACTGATGAAACACTAGTCGATTTGCATCCAGAGAAATTCTAAGTTTTCTGCATCAAACACATCCCTCGAAAAAGATGCATTTAAATCCAGCACAGCTATTTAAACACTTAAGGCAATCACAGAATGATGGATGCTTTTGGAAGTATTATTAGATTTAGATGATATGGTTACATCACTGTTATCCATTTTTCACTAGACCTGATACAGAAATAGGACGCTATAAAGGGGAAAAAAGCATTATGCTGCAGGTTTACTAATCTGGCCATTATTATGACAGACACAGTTAGTAGAATGCTTCTCTTTATAACTCCTTTTTATATCTAAAAATATATATAAATAAATTCATGATTCAATAACATGATCCTACTGGTATGCAAACATCCATGCTTCACAGACACTTTATTAGAGATTCCAATTTGATAAATAATATCCAATAATGGCTGAAGGTATACTATTCGGAGAACACTGGATGATTTTCTGCCTTGAGCTAGTTGATAAATAATTGTGGGATGACCAAGCTTTTACCCCAGAGCTATGAAAGCTATCACCCCTTCACCCCTACCCCCTTGCAATCACACACACACACACACACACAAACTCAAACATGACATGAAACCCTCCCCCACTAACACATACTCACTCACACAGATATCAGCTCTTTGTACTAAGGACATTGAATACACAAACTCTACGACTGTATTGCACTGCCTCTCCCTCATTTATATTCTAGTCTATCCATCATGCTGCTATTATTTATTAATTCATTTAATCCATTTCACAGTGCCTCAATATACATATTCTACATCTCCAGTGTCCAATTCTCATTCATAGGTACAGGGTTTACATTTCTATTTTATATTTTTACTTCAGGTTTAGTGTACAGAATTACTTGTTTATATTCTGCTCTTGACAGCGTTCATTTCAGTTCATTGTCTTGTTTCCACCTTTTTAACTTGTTTGTACCTTCTACTGCTGAGAGCCTCATACGAAATTTCATTATGTGCGAACATAATGACAAAGAATCTTGAATCGACCGAGTGCCAGAGTCTCATTGTCACAGTGTCCAACCAATGTGTCACATGATTTACACATACTGTGACACCACCTACTTACTGACCTCCACATTTTGTAATGATGCTTTAGCCCCGCCAGTGCTGTGAACTGCTAATTAGCCTGTCCACTGTTAGCTTAGCCATACGACCATGTTCCTGTGCTTGGAACTAGAACTGGATCATTGCCGTCCTCATGATGTTACATATTGAGCTGCTGGCTACTGAAAGTGGGGGGTGGGGTTTGTGAGCAACGTACAAGCAACACTATTGGCTGCTGTAAACAACAATCACTATCCACTAAACGTCCCTCTCTACCATTCCGTTTTTACAGGAAATGTGTATTAATGCCGAATCAAATCGCATGCTGACATCGGTTTCACGGGAAGCTTAAAAATGTTTGCTTTTTTTGCAGTTTCTTCATGATGCTCTTGGTGTAGGGCACAGACAGCTAGTGTTTAGCACTCCCTGGCCTGTGATCTGCTAGAGATTTTCTGTATGGCGTTCTGTATGCATGTTCTTCCCCTGTTTATGAGGCTGTTCTCAGATTATCCTATTTCCTCCCACATTCCAAAAGCTATGCACTTTAGTCAATTCATACATTCATTTTCTGAACCACTTAACGCCAATTAGGGTCAAGGGGAGGCTGGCATCCATGTCAGCCAAGCCTGGGCAAGGGCACAAAACACCCTGGACAGCTCACCAAGTAATCGCAGGGCAGAAACATGCTGACGGCAATCCAGTGGCCTACTCTTTATGAATGACAGCAATGGTTCTTTTACATACCTCTCAGTACAGACATTTGAATCAGTAAGGCAGCACCCTACCACCAGGCCACTACTGCCCCTTACATTAGGCTATCTGGGTATTCCAGATTGTCCTCAAGCTCGGCATCGAGTGGCACCCCTTCAAGATATACAATCTATAGTCTCCCTGGTGAGAGACGCCAACAGTCTTAGTTAGGACTTCAGCTCAGGAATGAATCAATGACTCTTGGTGTGGTTTAACACTTTGCTCATGTGTGGGTTTCCTCCAGGTTCTCCAGTTTCCTTCCACTGTCTAAAACATGGCTATGCTAAATTGCTGCTAGGTGTACACTGGCATGAATCGTATTTTAGTCTTATGTAATATCCTTCCTGGGTCTACTAAGACACTAACCAGAATTGAGCTCTTACCGACAATGCAAAAGTGGATCTGCGAGTAAAAGAATCAATGAATCCACATCATGTTGTTCATTTATGGATAACTGTCTCATCCGGATTTGATGTAGAATAATAAAAGTTTGACAAAACCCAATTCATCCAGATCTCCAGAGATACTGATAGTCTCTAAACTCAAACTTGTTCAAGAACAGGTTCGTACAGCAAAGTAAGATCAGGGTTCTCTGTAGAGGCTGTTTGTCCCAGCTGTGGCTGCTCTTTTCCTTTATGAAAAACTTTTTAAATAGATGCAGGCGACATGCTATGAAATGAAAGAACTAAAAAAAGTATATCTGGAAAGTCTGTTGAAGAGCTCAAGCCTAAAAAACAGGTCAGTGCAGTCATGACTACTTGAAGACAATATGTTCTTACAAGGGTGGGCTGGAAAGTTCATAGGCTGACTAAGAAGGAGTAATACCAGAGCAGCAGAAACATGAGAGCATCTATACCACGAGAATCTCGCTCTGCAACACAGATGGAAGAAGCGTTTCGTCTGCAGGGGACACGAGGTTGCAAATCAGACCACGTTTGTTCAAATTCGACCATTACATCAGGGTCAGCCTATGAACGTTTCAGCCCACCATCGCCCATGCTCTTCTCCTGGGGCTGCTGCACTTCCAGCACTTTTTGTTTCCTTCTCTTATTTTATGATTCGAGTGAATCATTTATATGTACAGTACATCAATCTGCCATAACGTTAACCCCACCCGACTGGTCTGCGGCTAGGCAGACCTATACATAGCGAGCTGCAATACACTGCGGGTTCTGACTCCTTTCTATCAAGGCCATCATTAACAGTTTCAGCAGGCTACAGTAGCTCTTGTGTGGGATCAGACCAGACGTACTAGCCTTCACTTCCCACGCACATCAATGAGCCTTGGGCACCCACGACACCCTTGTCAGTTCACAGGTTTTCTGTGATAAACTACCTATTTAAAAATGTATATTTGGCTTCAGTCTTTTTAAGATTATATAATACAGGATTATATAACGTGTCTGCCATGCATGTCCCTGTGTGTGAGATGTTCCTTCAAAAACAATAGCACAGAAGAAACCCATTATATATAATATATATAATAGCACATTAACAATAATAATAATAATGGGATCCCTCACTTTTGGCGGTTAATGGGGGTCGAAACCCCCCGCGAAGACCGAATTTCCGACTGACGTATGCGTATGCGTACATGTATATGTGTATATAATATCAATAAATACATATTCAACACTATAAATGCTTATAATAACAATTAAACATTCAAAAACAACGCATGAGATGCAAATAAAATATAAATAATATAAAATACATACGTGTAATTGTACATAGATGTAAATAAAGTATAAGAAATATTTCACTATTTAAAAGTGAAAAAGTTAAGGGAAAGGCAGCATGATCACTACTGACTCTGGTTTGGGACACGGCTTGACTCAGCTGTGAAATCTGGCAAGCTGATTGGTCGAGATGAATTTCCCAGCATTCGTGTGACAGAAGAAGAGGAGGTGGTAGTCAGGCGAAAGTGAGGAGAGCCGAAGTAAAATTACGCCAAAGTTCTAAAAACACATTTCTTACACTCTATTTAAAATCAGTTCAAACATATTCATCGAAAAAATTAAAAATAAGGAAATTAAGGAAACATTTTTTAATTTCTCAATGAATATTTTTTTGAAGAATGGGATGACTGTAATAATATTTCAAGTTACAGCTAGAGACAGTGTATAAATGTGCACCTTCAGGCCAATCACATTTAAGAATCTAACTGCACTGAGCTTTTTAATTTTTTAATATACACTACACAAGATTGACACAATCTGATTGGTTTGCCGCAGCCACCCACAATCGTGAGTCCATGGGAGCTGATTGGCTGAGCTCTCACATCCCGGCCACTCACTGTATGGGTGTGTGTAAGTTCATACATACATACGGCTTTCTCACCTCGTGTGTTCGGCTGCCCCTGAATGTTCATGCGCAGCGGTTTGTAAAGATGCGGTTAGCAGCATTGTGTTTGTTTACGTGTATGAGGCATGTGCATGTTTACAGTTGATGGCTGGAGAAAAAAAAAATAGATGCCATAACAAATCTCTTGTGCATCTGTACAGATGTGCGCTTGGAGCTAAATACACAATAAAAGTCTTGTTTTACTGTGTTTTCTTGCTGATGTTACCATGTAGTCTATAGTAAAACAATTTGAGCCTCAGACTCGTGAGGACTATCCAGCAACATCCACCTCACCTTCGCTGCATAACTATTAAATCATTATCATATTTCTGATCATTCAGAATTACAAATTATACAGTGGGATCCGGATTCAATAACTCTAAATGGACGTACATCACATTATCGTCTTGTATTGGTTACACACTGTGTGAAGGACGGTGGTGCCTTATTTGCCTTATTTTCCAGATGACCTTCATTGCTGTGATATTCTCGGCCAGCTGCTTTGATAAATAAAGAATTAGTCCTAATCGTCTTTGAAAGCACATGCTTAAGTAGAATCAAACCAGCACGGTTTTAAACTGATGAATAAAACAAGGTCGCATTGCAATCAGTGTCATCAAGGCTGCTCATTCAGACCACCACAGCTCCCCGTTCGAAAGAGGACTCTTTATTTGCCTGGCTAAATGTGAACGCGTCTCCTGACAACGCTGTCCTTTAAGAGGCTCCAGGCAGAGGCTGATGATGTCACTACTGTTATCAGAAATCTAACAGATATAACTCTGGAATGGCTCTCAATAGAATTTAAGATTAAAACGATCCGGCACGACTTCATGACATGTACGCTACTTAAAAACATCATTTCTTCATTCGTTCATTCATTTGTCCTCGTTTAATGTCCCCTATCCACCCTTCGTCCCTTTATTCTCATAGAAATTGAGTGGATGTGAAATCTCTGCAGGGAACGCTGTGTGAGAGATGAAAAGACATTCTGGTAGGGGTGAATTAGTTATACTTGCACATAAGGTGCATGTATCCTTCAGGAGATACTGCGGCATGAAATACACTGGAATTTACTGCTTTTACACACATAAGAGCGGCAGAAAAAAAACAAAAGGCATCCAAGTCCCGTGCTTCCGTGTAGGAATAATAATAAGAAATATCACGGGAATGCTGTTTCAAAAGAAATTTACGAAAAAAAAAAAAAAAGAAACTTTGTGTGATCAATTATGAACCAGGCGAATTCTTCCAGAAAGTGTTTCTGAAGTGTTTTAACTCGTCTGCAGTCAGCAATATAAGCAACACTTTAGTAAAGCCAGTTTTTACATCCACGGTGATCGATGGGGATTAAACTGGCCGTTATAATGATTTGCAGCTGCTACAGTCCCTCACATTTTATATACAGTCACCCCTCGCTATATTGCTCTTCAGGTTCTGCGGCTTCAGTGCATTGTGGATTTTTAAAAAATATTCATTGAAAAAAAAAAAAAAAAAGAAAAATAGGGGAAAAGTTCAGGAAAATGCTGCGAGAGGTCGCTACTGACTCGGATTCGGTTCTCGGGTTGACTGGACTCCAACCTTGAGTGCTGATTCTCATCCCAGCCTCTTCTTCTTCGCCTCCTGTTACATGAATACTGGGAAATTCGTCTCAACCAATCGGCTTGCGAGATTTCAGAGCAGAGTCCCAAACCGGAGTCGGTAGTGACCTTGCAGCCTTTCCCTTAACCTTTTCACTATTAAATAGGGGAAAAGTTAAGG
>JAQNCB010000028.1:19391552-19403271 GCA_030068295.1 Euristhmus nudiceps | reverse complement strand
AAGCGCGATTCATTATTCGAAAAAAATCACGATACGAAAGCCACTCCGGAACGGATTAATTTCATATCTTGAGGTACCACTGTACTTTTTTTTTCTGCCGTGACTTCAGGACATCACCATACAAAAGACACAGTACTTTGAATATGACCTTTCAGAAGTAATAAATGAAAGCAAACAAAATAATCTGTGTTATTAGTGGAAACAGCCTCATGGCTCATAGAGCAGCAGAAGGATAGGGCTGTTATCTTCAAACCAACTGTTTTCACAACGATTAAATCCTATCACCGTCATTTTATTTCAACATCAATCAATATCAGAACAGGAAACGTCATCACGATCATGTTCACGTCAACGACTTAGTGGCTTTTATTTTGCATTTTAAGAGCAGACATGAGGGCAGAATGACATGATTGAGACGGATGCAAGGATGTTTTTGTACTAGAACAAAGCAGATCATTCAAATAAATCTGAACGTACGGCAGAGTCGACAACGCTGTGACTAGTAACCAGGAGAACCCGAAAGTTCTAAACGAGCGTCACATCAGAAAAAAATGATCAAGCATGGCATGTTAGAGGTGCAGTTTCTATAGAGTGAATTGTTTCAGCACTAGCTTGTCCTGCTTCATTTCAAGGCAAACTATAAATGCAGTGACTTGAAATTCCGAGCAATGCAAAGGATCTGATCAAAGACAGACACCAGCACCAAACCTGATGTCCCCTTCATCCAAGATCCAATGTCTGAGTCCATAAAGATGAAGAAAAACAAGTTTACTCACTTGCTTACCAAACTGCCTAACCCTACTCGGATCACATGGAGGCTGGACGGCCAACCCTCGGAGAAGGTAAGGGTACACGCTGAACAGCCAGAGGCCATTGCAGGGCAATACACATACAACCATTCACACTCACACCAAGGGGCAATTTGGAACAGCCAGTTAGCTTAAGATGCATGTATTTGGACTATAGGAGGAAACTGGGAAACCAGGAATCAAGAGGAAATCCAGGAAACTCATGCAAAATCCACACAGAAACACCCTTGCCAAGCCTGGGACTCAAACCCAGGACCTGCTTGCTGGGTGGAGGGCGTGCTAACCATGACACCACTGTGTTGTCCAATTCTAGGTTTACTCACTCATTTACTCACTCACCAAACTGCTTAATGCTATTCGGGTCACAAGGAGGCTGGAGACTATCTCAGCCAACACTGAGCAAACGTAGGGTACACCCTCAACAGCTCACCAGACCATCACAGGGCAATACACATACAACCATACACACTCACACCTAGGGGTAATTTGGGACAGCCAATTATCCTAATGTGCATGTCTTTGGACTATGGGAGGAAAGAGGACTACCCAGAGGAAACCCACACAAATACGCGGAGAACATGCAAACTCCACACAGAATCACCTTTTCCAAGGCTGGGACTCAAACCCAGGACCTGCTTGCTGTAAGGCATACGGGCTAAATACTACACCACCAATTCCCAATCCTAGGTTTACTATAGATATTACAAACTTCTGAGCATTTCTATATTTCCATGCCGTGTTCATGGAAGTGGTTCCAGAGCAAATGTTTGATCGCAATTTCGGATTGATTGAAGGGGTGAGGGGGTGGCGTGGCAGGTTACCCTGCTGCTGGGTTTGCACATTACATTACATTGCATTACATTACATTGCAGAGTAATATTTAAAGGAAAGGCAAGGTTGTTGTCAAAGGGCAGCGAATGATCTCAATGCCTTTCACTTTCACAAGGATCGCAAATGCATCTGGAAACCATCTGCTTCAAAATACTGTGTGTGTGTGTGTGGGACGATGTCATCTCTGTCCAAGATAAAGTTCCCAAGTTGTGTTTCGACAGCTGTTTGACACGACTGGAAAGCGGAAAAAACCCCTGTCACATGGGTGAAGTGGTTCTCACAGTGGTGCACAGGTTAGCCGCCACTCAAACCGGATAGGAGCACGTTTATGATAATAAATCCGTTTGAATGAGAAAGCAAGGGGGGGGCCTCTTACTTGACAATCATCAGTGTTTTGGCTGAGGAGTCTTTTTGGCAGGAATAGAAATTAAGACTGCTCGTAGAATAACAATTATTAAGTCCAAGTCGGTTAGCTTGGAATGGTTTATTGGAGAAGACAATGATGAAAAAGTAAGAAAGGTTAAATCAGCAGAATGAAATCTAATGTCTAATCCACGTTACAATATACTTTATTAACTGATTTAAAACAATCCCATAAGAGGGTACCACCAATCTAAACCTAAGATCAGATAAAACAATGGAGTGTGTGTGTGTGTTACATACAAAGGACAAGCTAAAAGATACAGTAATTAGACCCACTATGAATGAAATCAATATTGGTACCAGTATTTCACATCACATTATTAACCTTTCATCATTAAGGACATTATTCCAGAGCTTGATCGCCATAACTGTCCGTCATACATCCAGACAACATAAAAAACAAACAAACAAACAAACAAAAATTACGTTTCCTACATCTAAATGTGATAAAAATATACCAGAGATACACTCTATAATCAAAAGCCTGTAGACACCTGACCATCACAACCATGCATGGTTTGTATCTAAACTGTTGCTTCAAAGATGAAGGAAGGCGATTGCAGGGAAACGTCTACATCAGGGGTCTCAAACTCATTCCGCAAAGGGCCGCTGTAGCTGCAGGTTTTTGTTTGAACCAAGCAGCAGCACACCTGACTTTACATTTAATCAACTGATCTGAGTCTTCACACAGTTGATTGGTCAATCTGTGTGCTTTGTTGAGAGATTGGCCAATCAACTGTCTGAATACCCAGATCAGTTGATTAAATGTAAAGCCAGGTGTGCTGCTGCTTGGTTCAAACAAAAACCTGCAGCCACAGCGGCCCTTTGTGGAATGAGTTTGAGACCCCTGGTCTACATACTGCAGAATTATCATTTCTCAACAGGCCCGAACATGTTCCAGCATGACAATGCACCTGTGCACAAAGCAAGCTCCATAAAGGCATGGTCTGCCAAGGTTGGACTGGAAGAGTCATGAATTGAGTGTCCTGCACCTCAATCCCACAAAGCACCTTTGGAAAGAACTGAAACACTGACTATATTCCAGATCTCCAACATCCAACATCCAACATCCACGCCTGATCTCACTAATGCTAATTTTGTACATGAATAACCACAAAAATCCCCTGAATCTAATGCAAAACCTTTCCTGAAGACTGTAGTTTATTATATACTGCCCGGGCCAAAAAAAGGTCATACACTAATACTTTCATGGAGAGCATTTTATCCTTGATCACAGCATGTAATGTCTACGGCATTTGTTGCTCCGGTCGAGGCTCAGCAACATTAATGCGGCGATAAAATGAAGCAGCTGATGAGCTGAATGAGCACGTTATCACAGCAATAGACCTTTTCTTTCCTGATGGCACGGATATAAAATGGCGACTCAAATCATGAGCGAGGAGTTCAGGGAGCATGAGGAATCATTTTCACATATGTATCGTCCCCCCAGTAGTCCTGATCCTAACCCTATTGAAAGTTTTCTGGATGTTCTGGAGAAGACTTTATGGAGTGGTTCAGTTTTTCCCCTCATCAATTCAAAACATTGATGAGAAATGAACCCGGCACTGGATGGAAATAAATGTTATGTTGATAAAGTTTGTTGAAACAGTGGCATGACGATCACGTACGGTAAGCAAGGCAAAAGGTGGAACAACAACATATTTGTGTGTGTGACCTTTTTTTGCCCAGGCAGTAGTTTGGAGCAGCAATGATGAACTAAAGGGGGACTTGGACTCGATGTTCAACAAACACATGGGTATGCTCGTCATGAGTCCACCAACTTTTGGCTCAAATACATATCTGTTAGGCTGCAGATGCACCAACTCCAACTACATCTGTACACTGGTGAGGTCATGTGACAAACAAAACCTAAAGAAAGTAACATTGACAGAGGACTTTTTTCTTTATTTACTGTTCCGGAACCCGTTTTGACCTAATCGGTGTAACTACCTCAGATTAGGGATGCATCGTTACCAGAACTGGTATCAGGTGTCCGCCTGATATGGTTCTCATTTACTTGTTTTGATTCCAACATCTGATACTATATGATGTAATTGCAGTCCATCTTGTAACGGTAATGAACAGATGACAGAAAGCATTTCACGATTGATTACAGCAATCAAAGCAAAGCAGAGTGAAACTCCAATCTGTGGAAACTGCGACAGGAAGAAGTACAGAGTATAGAGCAGATTCCAACAATACAAGTAACATGAGAAATCATAATATGATGTTTAAGAAAAGATTTAATACAGAATGAATGTGAAAATAAAAATATCAGGGAGTGTAGAACACTGAAGCAAGCACGGACAAAAACATTTGTACTGTCAACACTGCGTCAGGGTCTACACGTTGGTATGGATGCATCCCAACCTCAGATAAAAGCTATTAGTATATACTACATGGGAACGTCTGCCTAACAGCAAGAGGGTCCTGGGTTCGGATCCTGGGCTTGGGAGTTTGCATGTTCACTCCGTGCTTGCATTGTTTTGCTCCGGGTACTCCGGTTTAAGGAATAAGCGATTCTGCAAATAAGTGCCTATAAGACATTTTATTTTTGTATGGGAGATTGCTGGACTTGGTCGAGGTTTGCACTCTCTTGGGGCTCTCGTTTTATTTGCTTTGCTTATGTTCCTGTATAGTATACACTAAAACTTTGAATGAGGAAAAAAAATGCTTTAATGAATCGCGTGTGAACAATTTCACTCTTTAAAATAAAATAAAAAATAAAACTCTTTTTTTTTTTAGCTGCTTTCTTTATGTTCCCGTGTAGTACATCCAAAAACAATTATTCACCTCAGGCTCTGTGGATATCGCTTGTTGATTTATTCCTAATTCCTAACTATTCAGTAATATCCCTCTCACCCGGAGTCGGCTGAGATGGGCTCCTTCCTACCTGTGACCCTAATTAGGATTAAGAAAATGAATGAGTTAATTCATTCAGTAATATCCACCTCACATTCAGCAAATAATTGTTATTTATATTAAGGCAAAAAGGTCAATTTAATCCAAGATATTCTGCATCATTCTTCAGTTTTTGGCCGTTTTCTTCTTGATAGACTTCTTGACGGGAAAATTGGCGATTCGAGCTTACATCTTAAGACCACTAAGGTGTGTTTTGTAACAGCAATGTTAAAGTAGTTGTGAAAATGGCGCTGATTTATATCGATTGTAACACAATATACAATATACACATCAAGGATCAAACCTTTAACCATATAACAGCTTCATATTAGTGAACTTGGAATTGTTATCCTTTTGACAAAACCCTTCACATGAAACCATTTAAAAACGCTTTTAAAATACAGTGTGACACAAAAAAGCAGGGAACCTTTAACAATCCAATAAAACCTAGAGTGATGGAAGAAAAGTATCTGATTGATCGAAACCTTAAAACATGCCATTTAAGAACCAATGATGGAATTTTCATTTTGTAAAAATGACTTCCTGTAGATGTCGTCCTCCTGTACGAGTGCATTCCTGAAATCTGCTGTTGAGATTCCACATTGACCGCTGCAACATCTCAGCTGGGATACTGTGAACCTCACCCTGAATTCTCTGGTTTAACTCTTTCGATTTTGAAAATTGAACAATTTTCCACACGTTCAAGAAACCTGGTTTCAACAGGATGGAGCGACATCACACACTGCACGCCAATCATTGGAGGCTCTCCGAGAATTGATGTGATCTCAAGATTCCGTAACGTTCCCTGGCCCCTTAGATCGCCAGATTTTTTTGTTTGTCCTGGGTATGACGTTAAGCTGCATCCCCCAAACTGTGGCTGGCTCGTCTTGAGTCGGGGGAACGTGGAGCTGCCCCCCCAAAGTGGGTTTGCCTTGATGCCATTGCTCCTAGGTTCCCTCTGACCCGGAGTGTTAGTACCCGTTAGGGTGTCAGCAATGACTAAATAGTACTCTCATGCCAGGGTCTTCAGCCTTGGGCGGCAGCATGCCTAGTTATACTCATGAAGAAAGTGTTGGCGCCAGGAAGAGCATCCGGCCGTAAAACCCCCAGCTTCAACATAGTCATGGGAGCTGTAGAAGGACAATGTTCTGGAGGACCTCCATTCCTGTAACCTTACAGTCGACATGGCCAAGGAGAGGGAGGAATGGCAACAGCAAGTTCGGGCTACCACCTGACCATCCAACCCCCTCGCTAAGGGAAGAAAGGACTCGAAAACGCATGATGATGATGATGATGTGGTTTTTTCTTGTGGGGTTCTCAAGAGTAAAGTGTACACGACTCGTCCAAGAACTCTGGCTGAGTTAAACCAGAGAATTCAGGGTGAAATTCACAGGATCCCAGCTGAGATGTTGCAGCGGTTAATGTGGAATCTCAACAGCAGATTTCAAAAATGCATTCGTACAGGAGGACGCTATCTACAGGAAGTAATTTTTAAAAAAATAAAAATTCCATCATTGTTTCTTAAATGGCAGGTTTTAAGGTTTCAATTACTTACAATAAAATATTTTTCTTCCATCACTCTGGGTTTTACTGGATCGTTAAAAAGTTGCTGGTTTTTTTGTGTCACACTGTATAACAATTTTCCGAGTGAAGTCAATAAGTTAGAAGTAAATAGACAGAATCCATCTAAAAACAGTAAAAAAAAAAGAACTTAGAACCAGAGAAATGTGATGTACGTAACAAATGAATATTCAATACACTGTTTCCATATGCAAAATGGTCCCTGTGTTTGACCAGGAAGCCCCGCGCCGCTAAATACTCCCATCATCTTGCCCTATCTTTACACTGTAACAGAGTCATGTAACATCAGCTCTCCTCACGCCTCCCAGCTGGCGGTTTATGCCTTCTCCAGGGATTTATAGTACTCCTTGAGCACAGTCCAGGCTTTCGGGGCCATGAAGCCGTCCGGTGGGTTCTCACCCTCTCGTGCCATCTTCCTCATGCGCGTGCCTGAAATGAAGTCGTAGTCCTGGTGGCTGCAGGGTACAAGAGCGAAAAAGGAGAGTAGAAACACAAAGGAGAAACCAAACAGAATAGTTGTGATAAAGAAGACTGAACCAGACAACTAGGAAAATAATTACATCTGCCAAGGAGGTTCTAATTTCATCTGCGTTCATTTGTTTTATTTTAGCAATTTTATGCAAAAAAGTTATAAACAGATTTTGATTATTTTTTTTTAAGAAGGGGAGGAGTAGGGTCCAAGTAAGACTGCAGGTTTGGGATGGCTCTGAAATCTTGCAAGCTGATTGGTCGAGACGAATTTCACAGCATTCGTGTGACAGAAAAGGCATTTCTTACACTTTATTTACATCTATGTACAATTACATGTCTGTATTTTATATTATTTATATTTTATTTTCATCTTATGCTTTGTTTTTGAATGTTTAACTGTTATTATAAGCATTTTTCACGTTGAATATGTATTTATTCATATTATATACACATATACATGTACGTATACTTTAGTCGGGGGGGATCGATCCTACTTCGTGGAAATTCTGCATGTGTGTAGGGTCTCGGGTCCCCATTAACCGCGAAAAGTGAGGGATCCCTGTATACTAAAAAAGTTGCTTGTTTGCCACAATGACTATGCTATTGGTGCATGGTATCTCACAATCAGAAGGTGGAAAAGCTCAGGCTTTGTTCAAAATTACACCCAGTGACAAGTTATACTCACTGCTGTTGGCATGAGTGGGCTCGAAGGCGCAGGCCCACAGCTGGGTGCTGAAATCATCTGGACTGTCATTTTTACTGTGACACTGCAGGACATGAAGAGGCCGCAGACTGGCCGGATCCTGAATAGAGATATTCAACGATGGGACAAAGGCTTCGTGATCATGAGCCATTAGAAACAATCGATCAAATAATCAAACCACAAGAGGGTGAGAGACGATGGCCATCCAAAGAGTTTTACAATAAGTTTGCATGAATATTCATGATAGATAAAAAAATAAAAAATAAACCAGAACTGAGATGTGAGTTTATTGACAGTACAGTGGTGATACCTTCGGAACGTTCCAGACTGTTTCTGCCTTGGTGTCGACGCATGCTCGCGGAGTCGAAAGCTGAACTTTGAGATTTTTCTTTGCCGCCTTGTTAGTGGGCGTCACGGCAACCGCGTCCACTTCTGCTTTTTTGGGAGTATTTTGCAGTCGGCTGGATTTCCTCGGACTTGCTTTGGGAGTGTTCATTTTCTCACAGTCCCGGCTTGAGACACTTGGAACGGTTTTCTGAGGAGTCCCCTGCAGCCGAGAGAACTTTCTCGGACTCGGGTCGACCAGAGGAGGGCCGGTTATCCGCCTTGATTTGCGCGGGCTGACTTCTTGGTTCGTCGACCTTCTCTTTCTGGGATTTTCAGCGGCACCGTTTGCTTCAGGTGTCTGAAAGCAAGCATCGCATCATAAAAAGCATTGCACAGACATGATGTGTTTTCGAATTCAAGTCAAAGGCCTACCTCGTTCCCTCTTCCAGGAGTCTCTGCCGTCGTGTTTTCCTCCTGCTTTTCTGGATCAATCAACGATTTCAGATATTCTTTTGCGATTATTTCAACCTGAGCCACAGATGTCAAATTAATTTTAGAGAACATGATTGACAGACAAAACGTTTGGGATGATTTATATTGTAAATGCACACACCCTCCACTTGGTGTAGTTGTTTAAAGAGCTGGGGCCGTATTTGACTTGAAGGCACGCCGCATCAACAAACTTCTTCTTCAGCACAACCAAGCTTTTTGACGTTGGTGGATCAGGCAGAGTGAAGTTCTTCTCCCACACGCCAATCACCTGGGACAGGAAAACAATATTGTTGCTACAAACATGCAGAATTAAAAAAAAAAAATAATAATAATAATAAAAAAGGCAAACCCACCCGCTTCCAAAGGATTTCGGTATTCACGTAGCGGATATGGTTGGCTGTCGCACTGATGTCCTTCCCATTCAGTATCTTCAATTTGGGCAACATGAAGATCACTTTGTGTTCATCACTGACCTACAATAAAAAAAAAATCATTACAAAAACACTGTGGTATCCTTCTAACTGCACGATTCTGGCACAGGACTTACAGTGAGGTACATATTATTGTCCAGCCACAATTCCTCCACGCCAGCCAGGGT
Source organism: Euristhmus nudiceps (assembly GCA_030068295.1). NCBI lineage: Eukaryota > Metazoa > Chordata > Actinopteri > Siluriformes > Plotosidae > Euristhmus > Euristhmus nudiceps. The sequence continues at coordinate 19,394,135 of JAQNCB010000028.1, read as the reverse complement.
CCTCAGCGAGGTCACTTCCTCCACGTCGTTGTTAGACAAGTTGAGAAGCCGTAATCGAGGAAGGCAGAGTCCTGCTGGGAGATTCTGTATCCTGTTCCCAGAGAGATCCAACTCCTCCAGCGCTGAGAGCTTATTCAGCAAGGCCAGCGAGAGATCTTGATCCTTTAACCCCATACGAGAGAGACTAAAAAAAACAAAAAAAAAACATTTCAACAATGTTTATGTTGGAACACTGTTTCTACACTTTACCCTCATTAATATATTCTTGCCAAGATAATCATGCATTTTCCAGTTTCATCATTTCACGTGAAGGTAGAAAGACTTTTGCAGGATAACATGCCGAGTGTGAATAAAAAGATGATGTCAGTGGTGGATGTGCATCATGGCTCATACAACACTTACTTTATCCTGGTAATTTTCTCCAGCTTGTTTACTTTGGGTGAGCCTTTTCCCAGCAGAACTCTCTCTGTAATCTTCTCCATGATGCTGTACGAAAGATGGACCAACACAATAATGAGCACTACTTGGTGTTTTTTCCAGCTTAATAAATAGCACCACAGTTTCAGCCGAATGTTCCTGCCTTTGTCTGAGAAAGCTAAACCACTTTTTGCATTAAAATATACAGAGACGGGACTTAAGTGGCCACTTTACACCTAGTGATTCAATGATTCACTGAACCCAACAATTCACTGGAAGTGCAGTGAAACAAAACAATAGATAGAAAACAGAAACTTGAATGAACTATACGCATATATAGTAAAAATACTAAGGCATCTGATTAAATCTGTCTGATGAGTGTGCAAGCATGAAACTCAGAGTTACAGAGAATCATGTGCTTTTCATTTTAGTATATATATATATATATATATATATATATATATATACACACATAAATAAATACATACATGCATGCATACATCTTACATATGCCACATTTGTAGACTTGTACTGAGATTCATCTATATACACATATACAGAAGATGGGTGATATGTTAAAAAGATACATTGTATGCATGATATTTTAGAATGAGACATCTATAGTAAAAATTAAAAGTTTAAAGAACTTAAGGCAGACATTGTTGAAAGCATACGAATTGTGTACTAAGAATACTGTGCAAACTGGCAGTGTAGTGCAGAGATTCAGAGAAGTCAGTTGTAAACATGCATGTGCAGATTGATGTACACGGTGTGATTATGCAGTGCAGATTTTTTTGTTGACCTGGTAATTGGCTGTTCAGAGCAAATGAGTTGAAAAGTCCAGTGTAAACATGTGTGAGCAGTGAATAACATTATTTATTATTATTATTATTATTATTATTATTATTATTATTAACAATGGTTAAAATAAAGAACCAGTTATACCAAAGTCACCTGCTGAATCATCTTCAGAGAATTATTTCATTTTCGTATTTATTTTTTTTTTTAACACCCAAACCAAATCACCACAAACGCACGTGCACGCCATAGTTGACTCTATTAACGAAGTTTAAGGTTAATTAAATATAAACTACTTATGTTTACACATATTATGTGCTATTAAGAGTACGTATTTGCAATAACAATCATATCAACATCGTCATTCAATGTAAACACCATAATACTTACCGTACACGCGGGTTAACGTCAGGGTTTCGTGTTTTCCCGGGAAAACGCACCGTGAACTTTGACCAGCGTGACGTCAATACGCTCGTGCGTAGCACCTTGTATCCGCCATATTGAGTGGAGCTGACTTGTTCATTTGGCTGTGATGACTGCGAGATTTAATACACATACTGCACCGAGTATTTACTTGGTATCAGTGTGTAATCGTTAACAACAACAACAAAACAATTAAATTCCTGTTTTTTCCTTTCTATTAAACAACAAAATTTGCATGAAGCAAATTATTAGTTATGTAAACAAATGCATAATATATTTTGACTAGTTATTGTTCCATATCGAAGGAAGATGGGGGGGTGGGTGGGGGGTTTGAAATAAATCTAAACAAAATGCTCTAAAATTGAGTCAAATAAAGTTTGTTGTTTACAGAGAAACATAGATTATGTGAGAATAGTTCTATGGTTTGACAGCCCTAGTCATAATATGGGGAACCCGCCTCAGTTCAGCACAGAGTTAGAGCTTTTGGAGCAATGGGCCGTTACCAAGTATGTTTGGCATCCCTGAGACAAAGGTGGCATGATGGAGGAGTGATTGGTATGTTCTCCGCTGTGCTGTGCACTGTGCTTTTATGGGTTTTCAGACATGCACATGAGGCAAACCGACCGTTCCAGATTGCCTCTTGGTGTGGATGAGGAAAGCGAAGAGTAGTATTTGTGTTGGCCCTATGATGGTCTTCTAAGCTGTTCAGGTTGTCCCTAGCCTTTACCGTCTCACCTAAAGTATACCCTGCTACCTCAGTAAAATTAAGCAGCTTGGAAAATGAGAGAATGGGTGGAACTGGAAACAAATGAAACATAATTTGTCCACTCTCCACTGTAATAAACTTGACATTATTGAATACTTGACGGGGCAGCGGTGGCCTGGTGGTAAGGTGCTGGATTGCTGATCCCAAGGTTGGGGGTTCAAGCCCCACTGTCAACAGTT
>JAQNCB010000028.1:19292980-19308140 GCA_030068295.1 Euristhmus nudiceps | reverse complement strand
TCAGCGTGTTTCTGCCCTGCGATGGCCTGGCGAGCTGTCCAGGGTGTACTCTGCCCTCGCCTGGAGTTGGCTGAGATTGGCATCAGCCTCCCCGCGACCCTAACTAGGAATAAGCGGTTTGGAAAATGAATGAAAAAGTAACCAAGAGATGAAACCTAAAGAAATCGTGTTTCCAAGTTTCCAAGCAAATTAAAGTTAGTTACTCTCTGTTAAGCTCCACTTCACGCTACTGTGATTCCAATGTTCTATCACTATTGGGGTCAAATCGAAAATATGTTGAAATTATTTACAATCAGCACAACCCCCACCTCATCACGATTCTCTCAAGTTGTGGAGATTGTAGTCATTGCGCCACAGTGTAAACCCAGTATAAGAGACAGAAAAGTGGTAGTTGTAGTTTGTGTGCTGTTTACCTAAGGTGTAGGTCCTCTGAGTATTTGAGACAAGCATATATAAACTCTTTAAGTTGCGAGTAGACTTTGGGTACAAATGCAGAAAAAGGGAACTTCTTTGGGAACGGTGTCTATGTGGGGAGAGGAAAAAAATAATTATACATTACTCGTATGAAAGGTAATGCTCTAGTGAGTGATAGATAACTATAATCAAGTACATAAAAGGTACTGAGACAGACCCTGTCTAGGTCGGAGTCTTGGAAGGGGAACTGGCTCGTGATCTGCTGGTACTCTTCTGCTGTAAATGCAGGAATGGGACTGTAATTGTCCTTATCGAGGATTTGCCTGGAAAAAAAAGACAAATTTTAAAGTTATTGCTAATTATGTTTTTGAATCAACACACATAAATGAAATACTTTAAAGGAAAATGAAAACACTTCTCAGTGCTGTAAAATATTCTTTGACTTTATTTATTTATCTGGTACAAAATGTACTTCCCAGACATCTACTGGAAGCAGCTCAATAAAGAGCGCCACTGCTGTTAGAAACCTAAAAACACTTACTATTACAATCATGATAATACTTTATAATGAACAAAATACTCATACTAAAGGATTCATATATATTTATTTCAGTTTTTCCCTCACTTTGATAGAAAGCAAATCACTGTTTTTATTAAAAAAAAAAAAAAAGAAAGAAACACATATGTAAGTAACCTTTCATAAAAGTGCATCTGCAATCGCGTGTATCCAATAGCAAATCATTTCTGTCATTTTCCACATAGCCAAAGCAGAACAAATCCAAAACAGTGAAATCCAAGGCCTTCTGTTTTTATAGTCCAAGTCAAAGTCAGGTCATGATGTCTTGGAGACGGCCACTCCAACGTTCCAATCATGTCCACTCTCAGGACTCAGACCTGCCAATTTTAACATACCTCTCCAGGGAGCTCTAAGCTTTTCCACAATGGACCAGCATTTTTGTGCTTTCTAAATAATTTGAACAGCATATAAAACTACAGTAACCTTGGTCTGTTTGTGATGGACTATTCCTCCTTCGAGGCATATTAAGCACTTCTATTGTACTGGAGATTCAATGTCCATTTCACAGTTAACACACGAAAAGAGTGAGAACAAGTATCATAAAAAAAATAATAAATAAAAAATAAAAAAAAAAGACAGAATGTGAAGAGAGGAAGTCAGAAAATTACTCAAAGGGAAGAGAGATATATTTGACACTTCTCTCACCTAAAGGACTGATTCCACTTCTTCAGCAAAATCTCTCCATATTGATCCCTCATTTCGAGCACCATGTCAAAAAGCTGGTTCACTAGAAATCCATACCCCTGGAACACACAAAACAGCCGGATATTAAAAGATATATGTGGATAACATACAGTTCCTTGAGTAATGAAATAATGTATGGATTTATGCACTGCCTAAAAAAAAAAAAGAAAAAGAGCTCCTAATAGAAATTTTGATTAAACTGGTGTTCGAGCACTGCCTTTTCTTCACGACACGATTTCATTTCTATCACTTGTAAGTTTAATTATCCGTTTAACGAATTCATGTTCTGAACAGCTCCTGATTTCAGCATTTAATTCACAAACATTTATTAAGTCTGTCCACTTAAGTTAGACGATGTGTTTTTTTTACTCTGTACAAGCCTGAGCGGTGGTTTACAAGTTTCTAGTTAAATTTTCAGCTTTGTTATTCACAATAAATATATTTTGTTGTTTTTGTTAGCCATCAGCAATGTATAACTGATAATCAACACCAACTCAGTCACGCAATATATTGCGATATTGAGTTTCCCCATGGTAGGCACACGTGGACACCAGACAGAACATGGGATAACCATTCCAACCATATTCCACGACTATAGTGCTCCACTTTGCACCACTCTGCTATGAAGTACAATTCGAGAAATGTGTTTGGAATTATAAGCTATATAATACTTATCAAGAAAAACTATAATGGCAATATTGAGGAACCAAACCCTATTGACCTGCCTTTATGCCAGACTGTTAACACATCAAAACAAAATGTGTTTTGGTCCTCTGAAGTCAGAACCAAGACACTCTTACCCATATACCTACAATTAACTGTCCTAAAGAAAGTTGGTAAGGCTCACAACATATCTTCTTTCTCGGTTTCCTCCAGGATCAATAAAATATCCTGATTCTTTATTCACTTCGTTTCAATACCACATATCTACTGCAGGGTGCCAGGTGAGTGGACACTGGGCAGAAGGCTGAGGAGGAGATAACACACTGGACACACAGCCATTTCCATGGATGAGCAATCCATAGCAGCTAGTGGAGCACCTGGAGGAAATCCATGCAGGGAGGAAGAGTACATGCAAATTTAACCCATTCCGGTCTCAACCGACTCACAGGTTCGAACAAACAATGGTGCTAAGCGGTACACCACAATGCTGCTCATTTCATCTTAAAATAGTATTTAATGTTTTTAAAGCAGTTAATGGCATTGATCGTGCCACATTATGGTCACACTACTGACCAGAAGGTTGGATGTTAGAATCTCACATCTACCACACGTTTACAGTTGGGTAACCAAGCAAGGCACTGGCCCCTTATCTACCTTGCCCAATAAGAGCAAGTATAACTGGATTAAACCGAGAAATCAGGACATTTGCTGAGCAAACCCTTCCGGTATTCAATCCTCTTAGAAAAACCAACAGCCTTTTGTATTTACAAGGCAATATTAAGTGAAATGTGCATGTAAACTCTGCCAGGACAGACACAAGACATAACAGCATCTGAATCCAGCTAGCTAGCCAGCCTAATTAAAAGTTTCAGAACACATGTTTGAGTGCTGACACCGAGACTACATTCTTGTCATGAACATGCTGCTTATGAGTACAAGATTAACCACATGCAAGCATATGATACAACAATGATTAAGCCAGACAAAAGAATATTTGTGGTTCCAGTAACGCAACCAACTTTGAACTGGACGTTTGGTTAAGAAAAAAAATTAATTCCCACTGACTAAACATTCTGAGATGGCAGATCTAGTTACCGGGGGAATGGAGATAGAAAGATAACGGCAGGCTTTTGCGCTAAATAACGTCATTCTCCACAACCAGGTGTCACTGAATTCTCGTCTAAAACGAGAGAAAACAAGATGGCCACACGAACGCAGGAAGTTATGCACGCAAAAGTAAACAAAATTTAACTTTGATAGCAAGGTAGGGCAAAAAGTTTTGACTCGGGTAATTTTTGGGAGGGTTGGTCAGGCAACTGGAACCACAAACCTTTTTTTTTTTTTTCGGCCTTAGACTCACCTGTAGTGTGTCTGCAAACAGGACTATAAGGCTTTTCAAATCCAGAATTAAGTCAGGGTCAGTGCAGTATGACTATTAAAGACAAAGAAGGTAGAGTTTAACCCTGGCAACACTGTGCATAGTTCAACAGAACTCATAATGAACTACACAAGCATACCGAGTGAGTACGTAGTGCTGCAATGGTCTTTGATAGCGCTAGTTCCCATAATTCCTCCACATAAGCTCTGTTCACTAAGCCTTGTGTTGTATGCAGGATGTGGTCCTCCACTACAAAAAAACTACAAAAGGAGGTCATCAATGGAAACGTTACATCACAAGAAGCGAAGACACACAGCTGCTGTAGTAAATACATATAGAGTGACATGCCATTTTTTTCAATCACGTGGATATCTCGACAGCACTATACAAGGCATGTTAGGCATACTGACCAGTCCAACAGCACAACCCCATTTCCCCAGACATCCTGTTGCCAAAGTCTCCTGGGAACAGCCCGTGCCACTAGTATGTTTGCGGAAGCCTCATCTCCAGACATCCACCTTCCCAACATTCCCATCCAGACGCTTGGAATAACACCCATCTGCCACTCCATATCCCTAAGCCCATAAATCGTACAGCCTGGCAGCTTTTCCAACAGCTCCCGAATGGAATTTTGGGAAGGAGGTTTGCCTTGGAGTGAGGGGATGGTTTGGACAGCACAGGGAATAACCGGAGCTTGAGCGGAATACCACGATATGCTTGCCATTTTCAATTACTCTCTTTAATACCAGAGACATTATAATCACTCCACGACTGATTTTCCTTACATTTAATGATGTTAATTAAAATTCAGAGGAAAGTACATTGAGCTTACCCTACAATTTGATTGAAGTACCGCCTGTATCCCTCTAGGGTTTCGTGCTGTGGTATCCACATAGTGGATAGAGAAGGAAAAAAAGGACAGCAATGAAAAGTTTAAATACAAGTCTTCATCAAAACAATCAATGTGTCAACACAAAGGTAGTTACACTGCTCTGTGAGTCATACATGATCTAAAATGTATCATTATCATGCGTAATATTTTGCAAGCAAACATTTACTTCATGTGTAGCCAATTTCTAAAACTAATAAGTCACAAAATTCAAAATAAATCTAAACAGTCTGGTACACAAAATCAACCCAACAGTTCATATAAAATCTTCCTAGGTATTTTTAAATTTTACATAGGTTCTTTAGATGGTTAAACGCTCTAGATTTCTAAGCGGCTTCTAATCTAGACATTCTACATAGAACCTTCCAAAAAAAAAAAAAAAAAAAAAAAAAGCAATCATGGTACAGCCATAACATTTACAGTGACTCGCTTAGATTTTTCTTAAAATATTCACATTTTATTTCTATAAAGCATGGTGCGATGAGAATCAAAATTTACTGATGCGTCACTTGTAGACACGAGTTGATTCCAGCAGAACGATCAGAATCCCTTACACCCCGACCTAATTAATTAACTTCAATTAGTCGAAAGGAATCGAAGTGGGCGGAGCTTCCAGATAACTACAGTACAGCAAACCTCCCATGAAACACTCTCGGTACCAGTTAGACTGACTGGATTAAAGCAGCAGCCACTATGTTGTTAATGTTTGGAGTGGATGTTCGTACCGAAGGCTTAGAGTGGAAATGGTAACAGTACAAAACAAACCAGGTTCACTACTGAAAAATCCAGCAAAAGGAAACAGCTGCCAAAACCTCTGGTCGATTATCTGATTTACTGACCCTACATTGTAGATATGACATTTCCACCCCCAGCCCCCATTTTCGACCTTTCCAAAATTAGTCTTAGCCAATTCCCAGCATCCAGTCAGTGTTTACCCATCATACAACAGCTACACACAGCACTAACATGCTTTCTCCCAGATCTCCAAACATGCCGTGTCAAAAGTCAGTGTAACTAACACACTCGGAGAAAAGTACTATCCTCACACTTCTGCATACATGACCTCACAGACGTCCCCGATTCCTGGACGCTTCACCATATTCATTCAAATTGACAATCATCCAACAAGACAATGGAATAAAGCAGCTGATACATAATTAAGCAGCTGGTTAAGATGAACCATCAGCTTGTCCAGTTCAGAGTTCGTTCTGGCAGATGGTAACCAGGCGGGTTTAGATCAGTGTTGGATTAATTAAATCCAGTTGCATTTGTTAGCACACAGTAAATTACCTGCATATAATAATAATGACAAAAACCTTAAAGGCAGACTTTGTGTGCTTGATATTAAAGATTCAGTAACTGACTACAGTTTGGAAGATCTGATGAAGCATTTTTTTGTACCAAAACATCTGGTCACATCAGTTTCCAGGTAAGAGGATCCCAATCCAGAACTGCATCACTGTTACAGTCTAATACACGTTAATAATCCCACACACATCTTCACAACAGTGTACATGTGTACACCTACACACGTTTCTTTGAAAATTAAAATATATAAATATTGTTATATACAAAACATACAATTAAAAAAAAAAAGGCCTTGTACCAAATACACATTCGAGGACTGCTGTCTTACAAAAGTGTTTGTGTACAATCTTAGACCATAAATTTGCAGCTTAAACAGTTTATAGTGTTTTCAACTAGAGATCACAGCACTCACATTCGGAGGAAACCGATTCAAAGAAAAAAAGGCACTAAATGAGCAGTGTGTCGGGTGAACAGTGGTCCATATTTAATTGTAGTCAAGTTGTCAAGTTCACCGTGAAACAGAACAATTATTAATTATTCATAATTATGGCAGCTGTTAGATGCATGCAGTTTCTCCTGGCGGACAATAGAGGCTTTATGCTTAAAAAAAAAAAAACAAAAAACAAAAAAAAAAAAAAAAAAAAAAAAAAAAAAAAAAAAAAAAAAAAGTAAAGACACATCGTCATCCTGATTGGTTGAAGATTTAATGGCCCACGGCACATCTTTCCCATTTCTCTATTCAGTCTGCTTACACCAAATACGTCAAAGCACATGTACTTAACAGATATCTTTGTGACCGCTGCTCAAGTGTGAGCAAAATGCCACCCAAATGCTTTATTAATAATAATAATAATAATAATAATAATAATAATAATAATATATTTGTGATCATCTCTGTACGACTGAATAACTTTTAACCTTGAGTACTTTGAGGCACGTAGCTGGTGGAAAATCACTGCTCATCTTTATCTTATTGTTTGGTCTTGCGCATGTCTCTGTATTAAAAAACATTTGCTTCATTATTCTGGATACTATGCGATGCATCAAACTACCTAAAGTTTATTATAATAGATAAGCCTAGAGAATTGAAGGATGATTTAGTTTAATTCAGTTTATATTAATCATTTTCCACAATAATTCCACAATTAATAATAATAATAATAATAATAATAATAATAATAATAAAATTAGCTGCCTGCACCTTCAAGATAATCAAAGGTTTCCCAGCTATTCCTGGATAACAGCAAAAACACCCTGTTTGTTCTTACTCACTTGCACATAACTCCAATAAATACTCCATTAGGATGAAACAGCAGAAAAATCTACATGAATTTGATGGTTGTCATACAGAGAGATTATTTTAGCGAAGCCGCAGGTCACTAAGCAGTGCACAGGTATCTGAAAACAGTGTATAGCTGGACTCTTTGTGATTAAAATGTTGCTACAGGATTGTCCAGTGCAGCACGGGTAAGCGTGCTGATATACAATAACGTCTGGGGAGGAGATCATCAGGTCATGGCCACTCACGGGTCCAATATCAAAGCATTGAAATGACCAAGAAGTACTTTAAACCATGGAAGGCAAAGTGCAAGTGTACTTGACCCATCAAATGTGCTTGTACATTTCATAAAATAAAAAAAACCCTACAGACTATTTACATTTTATAGTGAAGTGTACCAGGGCTCACACCTCTTTGAGATTAAAGCTGGGGTTGGTACAATTTTAGCTGTACACACAAACTGTTGTATTAATTAAAAACGTTCTTTACATCCAGACAGCAATTAATAACAAGTATGAAAAACAAACAAACAAACAAACAAAAAAAAGGACATCTGTAGCCACTGTAATCCTATAAATATGCTGACCAATCACTGCCTCGCATCACCGGGAACATCCATCCAATCAGATGCTCTTGTGCGTCACTGTTTATGCGTGAACCCATGGTGCAAAAACCAGCAGTCTGAGTGTGATGCGTGGGGGGGGGGTGCACGGCTTTGGAACAGCCTCTGAGGTCGGGGGATGGGTGTTGGGTTCCACCAGAGATGCTACTTTCAAAGTATGTTAGCCTGTCAGATTACCAAGCCCAGTTTTCAAATTAGAATTTGCCCACAAAAACCCACACAACAAAACAAACACGCGAGTTCGAAGTTAGAACTTGGTTTAAAGTATGAAATACTGGTACGACGTGGTGTTTATGTGCCAAGATGAAGAATCCCACAAATAAACAACTCGACTCTGAAATATGGCTTCACTAGCCTCATGTAATCCATTTCCCCAATTCTGACTTTAAACTCAATTCTGACTGCAATATTAGAACTTATTTTTAATTTCTGAGACTTTATGATCTATTTTCTTCAAAATTCTGACTTCAGAATAAAGAAAATCTTCGGTAGCCCTAGCATGCTTCCCTATACATTACAGTACATCTTAAAAATACACACACAAAATATTCTGAGGTAAAACTAGATAACCGCTCATACGGCAAACAATGGGTCATGCACCATCACTGGTCTTGTTCCGTTCCAGAAAGGATGTTTAGTGCACATGTACGGGACATTACACCGCTGCTTCTCTTCATTACAGCAGATGTTATGTACACTGGAATATTCCTAAAACAGTACTGTTCAGAAAAGTCACTACACCGAACTACAGAGTTATGAAACGAGTTCTTACAACAGCATATTGCACTCTGGAATCCACGGATTTGTTCCACTATGCCGTCTCCACCTCCTTCTGCTCTTCCTCCCACTCTCTCGCTCTCTCTCTTTCAGTCTCACGCCCAACGGCCACTGGACACAAAGCTGCGGCTGAAGGAGAAGCTCACGTTCGCACTCTTGTGCTTCCCCCATGCACCGAACGGCACCACGATGATTGTGCTGTTGTCCTCTGCGCCGTACTGCAAGGCCTGAGGGAGGGCAAGAGCAAGAGTGAGAGTGAGACACACACACACACACACACACACACACACACACACACACACACACTCCATGCTAGTTTGTGACAACATTTTTCCAGTAGCATTGGTGCCACTGATAATCTGGCTTCACTAGAAATATCTGACAAGGTAAGAACCAAATTATCAAGAAAATTTGTATTTTTATTTAAAATTTATTGACAAATTATTAATTTATAATCGTGTTCAGGTTTGTGCTGACAAGTTAATTATTACATTCACAAGACTATTCTACCACAATTACTCTGACCAATCCTGCCTGCTCCAGAAGACATTCCTCACCAGTAATACCGCCTGCACCAGAGGACATTCCGACCAATAATACTGTCTGCACCAGAGGACATTCTGACTGATTCAGTCAGCTCTAGAAGACATTATGTCTAATATGGTCCTCCCCTGAGGACATTCTGTCCAATCCAGTCAGCTTCAGAGGGCACTCTGACCAATTGCGTTCACTCAGAAGGAACACATCTAATCCCATCAGTCTAAAATGATTCTGAACAATCCTGTCGGCTCCACAGACATTCTGGGTTGCCCTAGAAGGCATTCCGACCAATCCTATCCACTCAAAAAGAAACTCTGACCAATCATATCCATTTGAGAAGGAACTCTGACCAATACCGTCCACCCCAGAAGACATTCCGACTAATCCCGCCTGCTCCAGAAAATATCCTAACCAATTCTACCTACTGTAGAAGGAATACCATTTGCTCCAGAAGTAATACTGACCAATCGCCCCATTCATTCGGGTATTCTGATCAATCTTGCCTGCGACAGATATATAAATGAATATAACGTTTCCAAAATATAAATAACATCAATGACAGAGACCCTAACCAGGATAAAGCACCAGGATTCATAATAAATAAATGAAAGCAATCAGAGTTAACAAGTTTTTCTGCAAATTAATTTCTCGGCTCAGGTGAGCAGTCATTGTATTACACCAACAGATAGTGTATATATACACCCCTCCGAACTCCGGGCCGTACCTGCTCAGAGATGCGCTGTGCTGCCTCTTTGGGGTCGGTGCACTGGTTAATGACATCACAGATCTCCTGGCTATTCATGATGAAGTTGATGCCGTCTGTGGTGAGCGCGAGGAAGCCATCGTGTACATGATGCAACTGTAGAGAACAGGAGAGTCGCTTAGTTAAACCCATATTAGCTATGGGGTGGAGGGTGGGGGGGGCGGGGGTGGATACCACCACTTTCTGCAGTACAGTCACCTAAATAAACCACTCACTGAAACCCGCTTGGTCTCTGGTTCGGCGATGACGCCTGCGTTTTTCAGGTCGAAGTCTCCGATGCTCCGGGTCATGGCCAGTCGTCCGTTTACATGAGGCTGGCCCAGACTGTTCCATGTTACATAACCTCCACTTTTACGAATCCTACCACATATGGGCAAAAATACACAACAATATGATATTAAAATACGGTAATAATACAATCATCCCTCGCTATATCGCGCTTCAGGTTCTGCGGCTTCGGTACATCGAGGATTTTTTAAAAATATTAATCAAAAAATTAAAAAATAAGGAAAAAGTTCAGGGAAATGGCACAAGGGGTCGCTACTCGCTATTCTCATCCCAGCCTCTTCTTCTCCTGCTGTTACATGAATGCTGTGGGAAATTCGTCTCGACCAATCAGCTTGCGAGATTTCAGAGCCGCGTCCCATACCAAAGTTGGTAGTGAACTTGCAGGCTTTCCCTTTACATTTTCCCTGTTTAATAGTGAAAAAGTTAAGGGAAAGGCCACAAGGTAACTACCGACTCAGGTTTTTGGGACTTGGTTTGGGGCTAGGCTCTGAAATCTCGCAAGCTGATTGGTTGAGACGACTTTCCCAGCATTCGTGTAACAGGAGAGGCGGAAGTGAATAGACCCTAAATGAAATGACGTAGAGGGGCTTTACACTTTATTTACATCTATGTACAATTACACGTATGCATTTTATATTATTTATATTTTATTTACATCTTGTGCATTGTTTTTGAATGTTAAATTGTTATTATAAGCATTTATAGCATTGAATATATATTTATTGATATTATATACACATATACATGTATGTATACGTCTGTCGGGGGGAATCTGGTGGAAAATCCATGGAAATTCGGTGTCCGAGTAGGGTCTGACCCCCATTAACCGCGAAAAGTGAGGGTTCCCTGTAATAATCAGAAAAGCACTGCGATTTAAAGCATTCTAATGATTTAAATTTGTCCGGTGTTCTAAATGTCAAGCAGTCCTCAATCTTCTGTAGTAAACACCTGGTCAGGGTGCCAGTGGTGTAGATTACCCTAATTTGTATTTTTCAGAAAATGGAATTAAATAGGCCAGGGATATTCTCGGGTAGGTACAAACAGGAATTTTTATAAAGGATTCTTTAACATTGTGAGGTAGAACTATTTCGGACAGTATGGTTCATGCTGGGGCCGCAAGGTGCCGTATCTGTGAGCAAAACTGCCTCGCAGCAAGAACGTCCAGGGCTCAGGCGTCTCTGTGTGAAGCTTGATTACTCTTCCTGTGTTTGTGCGGGTTTCCTCTGGGCTCCCCAGTTTCCTTACACAATCCAAAGACATGCACATTATGTTAGCAGGCTGTTCCAAACAGAAACGCACGTGCTGGGAATCAAACCCAGGCCTTTTAGCTGTGAGGCGGACGCACTAACCACTATGCCACTGTTCTGCCCATGTGCCTTCATAACTGAATTAAGAGCTAACAGTCACATTAGAGCACCCTGTGGCACCAACAGTCATCACTCACCTCTCTTTTTCATCCTTCCTCTCGGGTGTGTGGTCCACGGTGAGTTTAAGAGCTTTGCCCTTCCGGCAGAGCATGGCACGGCTGTCGCCCACGCTGGCCACCACCAGTTCGATGCCGTCTCTCAGCAGCGCCACCGTGGCCGTGGTGCCCGCGCTGAGCACTGAGGCTGTAAAGCACCAAAGAAAGAGCCAGAGTGTTAAACCTGAGCGGGTGGGACATACAGTAGTGGTGCACTGAACATAGCATGCTGTAAAAATCATGTGCTCACTAAGTGGTACTGCAGCGTCAACACACAAACACACATCACACTCCTGTATTTATACAAACTACCATATTCATACAGGCTTGTCTCTCTCACACTCACTCACAAACCCACACCTACACACACAGCTTTGATGAACTCCATAGAATAATAGAGAAAGAAAATTAATTGTTCAGGAATGCTTCCAAAAGAAAAGAACATAGCGGGGGAAGTGTACATGCAGGATAAAAACAATATACTATTTTTTTTTCGTAAGGGCAAAATAGATGAGAGAATGAAAGAACATGAACGCAAGTAGAGCATGCTCAACTGCAGAAGAGTGAAGGTCTGAGAGAAAGAACGGCAATACTTAATCTAAAAAACCTTTGCAAAGATAGTAAAATGCATCTATGGGGGGGGGGGGGGGGAACAAACAAAAAAATGAACAGTGTTAAATCTCAGGTTCAGCACAGAAGACATAACATGTATGGTAAGCTAACAGCTCACCATCACATGTGCAAGTGTGTGTATGTACTTTATTTATATACAGTCCCCTCTGGGGTATTAGAAATAAAAGAATTTGATTGTTTTCGCCATACAGACACTCCCCAACTTACGAACTTTCGTTTTACGAACATTCGGAGATACGAACAGAGTTGCCTGTAAGCCAGATTTTGTATTTAGTGCCTTTTCCTGCGTGGTACGTCTTTCTGCCGCTGATACCAAAGCCCGGCGCTGCGATCGTAAACAAGAAAACCCTCCGCTCAGCATCACTCTCCTCTGCCCAAGGGGGGCGCGGTGTGATGCCGGTGGTGGTGCGTGTGACCCTGGGGAGCATGCTTTTTTTTCCATACTGTACTAGATTTAAGTGTAATTGCACCTCCACTACAGTAGTTGGCAGTGGCGCTCTCATTGTCACGCTATGGTGTCAGGAATTTCTACAGCGAACAAGCGATATGAAGTGAAAAGAAAAGTTTTTTCTTTGTTGTAAGCTGAACTATATTTCTTTTTTGTTTTTAATGTTATTAAGCATACAGTTATGCAGAGGTGTACTGATAATAATTTTATAGATAATACTATTTATAGTCACACGTGAGGGGGTGCGAAATTTTCTCTTCTTCTTCCTGGGGGACGTCACCGAAAATAATTGAGAAGCACCGCGTTACTAAAAGACATACTAACAACTTACGATCAATTTTACTTAACGAACGGCCATTCGGAACGTAACAGGCAAGTTCGTAAGCTGGGGAGCGTCTGTACACTGAAAACATCTGGGTTTGAGATCAAAAGATGAATACGAGACAACCCGAACCCTTTCCCATATAGTTCATTAAACAACTTGTGGTTGCAGACCATCAAATTTTAGGTGGGCAAATGTATACGAAGAGCCCACCTTGAACTTGTGAAGGACATTTATCCTATTATAAGCATATAAAACATTTATTATATATTCACCTACATACTGACCACTCTAAAGGCCCAGTCTGCACAACACGTACTTCATATGCCATGTTCTCTTTACAGCATGGAACTGATAAGAGAAAGGATACGGCGATTACTCCTAGTCTAGACATAAACTACAACTGCTGAGAGGAGAAGGTGGAGCTGCAACCTCGACCAAGCCAAGATATTCGGCTCCTCACTTCACCTTGTGTAAAGATGATGTACTATTGCTACCCAGGGATGGTAGTCTGCCTTTGTGTGTCATAAAAGGCCCGGCGGAGAGAGAAAGGGTCACACTTGCTCCAAACCTCAACCTTGTTGCTCTGGTTTGTTTTGGAAATAAAACTCCATTGCTTTATGAGCGGTAGCCAAGAGGGATTTTATAAAATTTCCATGACAATGTAAACATTTGGTCTGACATAGTTGGCTTAGCACGTCCACCTCAGGGCAAGAAGGTCCTGGGTTTGAGTCCCGAGCTCTTCGAGGGCGTTTCTGTGTGGGGGTTTTGCATGTTCTCCCCATGCTTGTGTGAGTTTCCTCTGGGTACTCCGGTTTCCTTCCATACTCCAAAAACATGCCTATTAGCCTAATTCGTTGATCCAAATTACCCCTGGGAGTGAGTGTGAATGGTTGAATGTGTGTTGCCCTGCGATGGATTGGCAAGCTATGTTTCAGTTGTTCGTTTCCACTTAAGAACGCTGAAAGTGAAAGTGCAGCTCACTCCCCTACCGCCACACATTTTTCCTGCTGGTTCGGGAATCGAGCCAGTGACTTTTTGATCCCAAAGTCGCTTCTCTAACCATGAGGCTATGAATGCACCAAGGGCTGGTGATTGACTTGGCTAGTCCAAAACCTTTCACTTCCCCCTGATGGTAGTGTGTTTTGGGTCATTGTCTTGCTGTATGAACGAGTTTCTCCAAATGAGGCGAAATTAATTCAACAAACACCTTCATGAGTAACACGAATAAATATCTCTAGGTTCATTCTAGAATCAAGCCCTAACCATGGCTCTACCTCCACCGTGCTTCCCCAGTGACCTTGTACGTTTTGGATTATGAAACAGATGAGCTCCACACTTGGCATTTCCATCATTCTGGGGAAAGTTAATCGTAGTTCCATCTCAGTAGTTCTCTTTGCGAATTCCTATCTGGCTTTCTGATGCATCCTACTGAAGAGTGGTTGGGTCTTGTGGCATGGCCTCCATATTCTAGATCGTTAAGTCTCATTCATGTCTTCACCCTTGCACTCTGAAGGTTGCCAGTGATGTTCTTGTGACAGTTGTATTTGGTTTTTTTCTTGATCTTCTGAGAAGAACTGTTGATTTCCTTTGCCAACTTGCTTGATGTCCAGATCTTAGTACATCAGCTTCTTTCATTTCAGGATATTTCAACTTGTTGTTCTGGCTTGTTTGTATGTTAATCGATCTCTCCTGCTTCTCTCAGCTTTAAAATGGTTTGCTTTTCTCTTTTCTTCCATGGACAACTCTCTAGTTTCCGTATTGGTTTATCCTTTTAAACAACAATGGAGTCTTCGCAGTAGAATCCCAGGGCTCAAACCTGGATGCCATTCA
Organism: Euristhmus nudiceps; assembly: GCA_030068295.1. Classification (NCBI taxonomy): domain Eukaryota; kingdom Metazoa; phylum Chordata; class Actinopteri; order Siluriformes; family Plotosidae; genus Euristhmus; species Euristhmus nudiceps. The sequence goes on along the minus strand of JAQNCB010000028.1, from coordinate 19,293,260 downwards.
AATTATATGAATTGTTCACCGCCTCATTCTAATTAGGCCAAAAAAAAAACCCCACAAACTTTGTTTCCGGTCACATTGCAGAATAATTTTGGGTCGGTAATTTTTTTTGTTTGTTTTTCCCCCCAAAGCCTCTCACAGACACGCTCTGCCCACCCCCTTCTTCTCTCGCTCAGCACTGCTGAAGTGAACTTTCCCGCTTGAGATTCTTAGAGACAGTGTACCTACTGACACTGAATAACAGTCTGTTATTAAATAACCACTGGGTTACAAAAACACATGA
>JAQNCB010000028.1:19051581-19064298 GCA_030068295.1 Euristhmus nudiceps | reverse complement strand
ACACACACACACACACACACACACACACACACACACACACACACACACACACACACACACACACACACTACAGATTTGCTATCTTCATGCAGAGGAGAGTGGGGTCAGTTTTTTTTAACCATTATTATTATTATTATTATTATTATTATTATTATAATCATTCATTCATTTTCTGAACCGCTTAATCCTAATTAGAGTCTCAAGAAGGCTGGCGCCCATCTCAACCGACTCCGGGCGAGGGCAGGGTACACCCTGGACGGCTCACTAGGCCATCACAGGGCCAACACTCACACAACCTATTATTATTATTATTATTAGCTGCCCAGGGTGTACCCCACCCTCCCCAGTGTTGGCTGAGATGGGCGCCACCCTCCCCGCAACCCTAATTTGAATTAAGCGGTCCAAACAATGAATGAATGGATTGTTGTTGTTGTTGTTGTTGTTGTTGTTGTTGTTGTTGTTGTTGTTATGTAACATAGTGCAGTGGATAGCACATTTGCCTCACAGCAATAAGGTCCTGGCTTCAAGTTCCTAGGCTTGGGTGTTTTTGTGTGAATTTTGCATGCCCTCCCCATACTTGTGTGGGTTTCCTCCGCATACTCTGGTTTCCTCCCACAGTCCAAAGACATGCATGTTAGGCTAATTGGCTGTACCAAATTGCCCCAGGTGTGACTGTGTATACTGGAGTATGATTTCAAGATTTCAAGATTTCAAGAGTATGTGTGTTTTCCCTGCGATGGCTGTTCAGGGTGTATCCTGCCCTCACCCGTGGTCGGCTGAGATAGGCTAGAGCCTCCCTGCGACCCTACTAGGAATAAGCAATTTGGCAAATAAGTGAGTGAATGAGTGAGTGATAGAGACCTTTTGTCTGGAAATTATTTCAAATAAACCCATTTCATGGTGAAAATTTGAAATATAACGGGTTTAATAAATGTGTTTAAATCTGGAATTTCAAAAAATACTACCTTTACTATTTAGAGTTTAATAGTATTTTTTTAATGGTACACAATCAAATGAAAAGCCTAACTGCAGGTCCGTCTGCAGATTCCTCACAAGTTCACAGTGATCAAAGACTGTTGTAGGTCCCATAGACATGGTGGCTCCTCAAAGACCACACAGGTTTAAAACCTTCTTCTCTGATGCATTCTGAAGGTATCAGTCATGTTGTATCATTACAACCACATTGGGAATGAAAGCAAGCTTTTACACCCTGAACAGTTGCAGGGAGACACACACACACACACACACAACCATTCACACTCACACAGGGGGCAGTTTGGAACAGCCAAATTGCCGAATGTGCATGTCTTTGGACTATGGGAGGAAACTGCAGTACCTGGAGAAAATCCACGCAAGCAGAGGGAGATTTGGGGCAGCCGTAGCCTAACGCATAGAGAAGCGACTTTGGGACAGAACGGACTCTGGTTTGATTCCCGAACCAGCAGGAAAAATTTGTGGAAGGGGGTGAGTATCCTCCACATTAATGGCTGAAGTGTATTTAACCCCCAACTGCTCTCTGGGCACCCGCAATGCGTGTGGCAGCCCAGTGCTCCGAGTGTGTGTGTGGTCACTGTTTACATGTGTGTGCTCACTTTGGATGGGTTAAATGCAGAGGAAATAATTTCACTTACAGAATTAATACAGTATAAAAAAAAACACATGCAAACTCCACGCAGAAACACCCAAGCCTGGGAAGTGGAACATAGGACCATCTTGCTATGAGGTGGATGTGGTAACCACTATCCCATCTCAGCGATCCTGAAATTTTAAGATCAATGCGATGCATCCCACAAACTCATTTTATGTGGTCTAAGAGAGCCTTCAGAGACTATGATTACCGTACATTCTTTGCAGCAACCATTACCATGAAAAGTAATTCATCATCCTTCCACTAGATGGCAACAACCTATTTGAAGTAAACAGCTTGTCCTTCATAGCTCAGGAAACGTTGCATGCTCGTTTATCGCTGTTAAGCGTTGTCAGAGAATGCAGGTGACCAAAAAAAAGAGAACGAAATGCCTGAATGGATCGTTTTGCCATACAAACTTCGTAGAATAGATATTCAGTGAATACCTTTTAAATTTAGTGATGTGGCCCAAAGTAAAAATGAGTTTGACATCCCTTTGTTAGGGGCTAGCGCTCAGATATCCAAGACACAGCAGTGTGAAAAAGCTAAAGCAGTAAGATACACATTTCTATTCACCGACCTCAGAAATATATAACTGATTCACACACCACTGTTTGGTCGCCTCTAGGAAACTATCCACTCACTGGCCATTTCCTTGACTATGCTGTTTAATTACTAATAGCACTTTTTCCATTGTTTCCGACAGAAGTGTCAATTGCTTTCCCGTTCCTCCCCCACCCGCTGCGTCTACCTCTTTTACCAGCTGCTCCTGACATGCCTGATCTCTCAGATTAAACTGACTCACACAGATGACTACTGCTACTACTACTATCATGTCTTAATCGTATTCCCTGTCACCAGAAAAATGCATTATGGGGATTCTGTGCCCGCTGGTTGCTAAACGTCTTGCAGCACTGCATGCATTTCAGTGTATAATAATATTCAATCCTCCGACCAGTGTTTACTCACTCCCATCATCACTCATTTGCCGAACCGCATACTCCTACTAGGGTGGCAGGGCGGCTGTGCCTATCCCAGCCAACTCTGGGCAAAGGTGTGGTACTTCCTGACCAGCTCGCCAGACCATCGCAGGGCCAACACACACACACACACACACACACACACAAACAACGATCCATAGTCACAGCCAAGGGCAATTTGGAACGGCCGGTTAGCCTAATATGCATGTCTTTGGACTCTGGAAGGAAACCAGAGTACCCAGAGGAAACGCACGCAAGAACTCGCAGAACACGCAAACTCTACACAGAAATGGTCAAGCCCGGGACTTGAACCCAGGACCTTTCTTCACTGTGAGGTGCATTTGCTAACCACTATGTCACCATGCTTGCCAGTTTTTATAAAAACATTTCTTATACATGAATCCTGACCACTCCCCTGCATGGATTTTCACCAAATTTGGTGGGGACACTACACTACATGTGTCCCAGAAATTATGTGATTTGGGGATGTCTGGGTCAAAGGAAAAGGTCAAAGCAAGGTGCCAAAATTTGGGAGATATGGTGTATTTGGTACATTACACACACTGCATGGTGAAGATACTTTGCACTCTATGAGTACCCCTCTAGTGTAAACTAATGACCGTATGATGGTGAATTCAAACCCCAGGACTCCCAGAGAACAATGGTTGCATCCTTCAGCTGGCGCCGAACTCACCCTAACGACGTATTTGGATTTAATTCTATCTGAAACTTTGGATTTACTCCCAATCTTTGCTCTGAATATCTGAATACAAGACTTTGTTCTATCTGGGATTCTGTGCACATGGAGTCAGTATCCATAAAGCTCTACACTGCATGAGTGTCAGCAGGTCTCAGCATGCTCTCTCTTCCTTTTTCATGCTCGGTTTCTCTCTTTATTTCTGTAAGTTAGAGAGCAACTGTTGCAGAGTGTGTTGGAGTTCAGAAGACCACCAGCAACAGCTGCATTAGAGCGAATACGATCATGTGCAGCCACCTTCTACACGACAGATTTATTACTAAACTTCCTTTTGTTTCTTTTTTCTTGAACACACAATCACTGGATGTTTGGATTGCAGATTTTAAGAGAGCTGCCTGACCTCTTCTTTCACATCTACAGAAAAGTACCAGGGAAGGAAAATGTGGAGGTTTGGATGTGGGGGAATCAAGCCTTAGCTTAGCTGTGTTGTGATTTTTATCCAATTCACCCATCCGATCACCAATCACCAAACTGCTTAATCTTACTCGTGCCACGAGAATCACAGCCAACGCTGCGCACAGGCGGGGTAAATCTTAAACAGCTTGCCAGAGCATTGCAGGGCCAACACACGCAACCATTCACACCTTGGGGAAATTTGGAATGGTCAGTTAGCCTAATGTGCATGACTTTTGACTGATGGGAGGAAACCAGAGTACCCAAAGAAAACCCATACAAACACTGGAAGATCATGCAAACTCCACACGCAAATGCTCGAGCCTGGGACTCGAACCCAGGACCTTCTTGCTATAAGGTGGTTGTCCTAACCACTATTCCACCATGAAGTCTTTACTCAAATTCAGTTGCCCAAAAATCTGTGTAAATATACAATGAATGACCAAAATACTACTTTGTGTTTGTTCGAGATTTTGAACCTAACAAGGAGCAAATGAAAATGGATGGCAAAGGATTTGGTTGGGCTGAGGAGTATTCAAAGACTGAGATCCTACTGCAAGCTTGAAAACCTTGGCCATTAACCCTGGACTGCTCAGTCGTATAAATAAGATGTGAATATAGAGGGTGAGTTGATTGCACAGAGCACTGATTTCAACCCCACTGAACATGTTTAGGTTAATTGATGGTATACTTATCCTAGTCAGTCAATCTCAGAATACATGGGCGTCTGCCAAGTGCTGTAAATGGATGCAAGAGAAGTTTTTAAGTAGACACCATGGAGAAAAACTGACCACAGTGAATAAAGTGTCTTCGCCCAAAGTCATGTCTAGGATGACAGCCAGGAAAAGTGTTCATGTACAAACACCCTCACATAAACACTCAACGTTAGCGAGAGAGAGATGCATAGGCTCTGTTGCTTTTTATCCACTTTTCCTCTTAAGGAACCCATCACATCATTCTAGACTCTTCTCCTAAAAGTCTCTTAAAAGGTCTGCCTCAGTCTCGTTCCTCTACCTTGGAAAGAGCCCCGGTCTTGCGTTGCTATTCCTTTTTCCATACTTACACAAATGGCGAGAGCTCCTGCCCCCATTCTCTCACTTCTCCGAAGTGGTAGCCTTAAAGAAAAAGGGATGAATTCCCGAAATCCAGACCTTCTCCTCATACAGGTCCTAGAAACATTCCAGAACAGAGCCCGAGTCCAGGAACCGTGAATTCAGGCCGTCCGTCGTCCATTTGTAGTCTTGCGCAGAAGTCCAAAAAAGTCTGGATTGAGTCAGAGACACAAGGGAGTCCCCCAGTCAGCCTCCTTCTCTGAAAACCTCTACAAGGATTAGAGCCTCCTCTTGAACTGAAATCTGAGCCCTGCACTCTGACTGGCTGCTTCGATGAGTCATGTGACCATCAGGCAGTATCTTTGAATATGTCTTTGCCTGGGGGTGAAGTGCTGCAAATTCTTTGGCTCCATTCATGATTTGTGGTGCTGGGGGATACTAACTTTATTACTATTGGAGTAAAGTACCTCCCTGCACCTCCTTATATATTATTAACTGCAGCACAGGTGTCTATTATAAATATAATATACTACAATATGATGAAGATTGTTATAACATTTTAGGCATTAATCAGTATACAGTATCGCATCATGATATTATTTATTTATTGAATTTTCTCTTATTAAAACTATTAATTAAAAAAAGTACTGACCCCAGCAATACTGTTTGCTGTTGACTTTCATGTATACTACTTTTAAATCTTTCACTCCCTCACTCATTACTACTAGGCTTGTAGGGAGGCTGATGCCCATCAGAGCCGACATTGTGCGAAGGTCGGGTACACCCTCAACACCTTGTCAGACCATCGCAGGACAACACACTCACACTCACAACCATTCACACTTAGATCCACACCTGGGGGGCATTTTGGAACCACCAGTCAGCCTAACCTGCATGTCTTGGGACTGTGGAAGGAAACAAGAGTACCTGGAGGAAACACATGTAAACTTCACACAGAAACACGATGCCCTCGTACCCAGGACCTTATGGCTGTGAGGTAGATGTGCTCACCATTACGCCACCATGCCGCCCTGCATTACAAACTGTGTTTATATTAAATGAAAAGTAATTTTAAGCGACATCTCAAAACACTGCTGTGCCTGACCACCAGGTCTGGAAAAAAAAATACTAAGTAAAGTCACTATTCTGCAAGAAGACTGATGATGATGATGATGATGATGATGATGATGATGGTGATGATGGTGATGGTGATGATGATGAGTGGCCTGCATAATTTTGATCAAAATATTTTTTTTTACTTATTTGGAAATGAATAGTAAATAAAATAAATAAATAGAATGTACAGGTTTGAAGATAAAAGGTTATTTTATTTTTCCTGAAGCGTTATGCTTCTGTTGTAAGACATGTCATGGCATTGGCAAATTGTCTGTTAATTCAAACAAACAAGCAAACAAACAATAAATAAATAAATATAATAATAATAATAATAATAATAATAATAATAATAATAAACACTGAGAAGCAATTACATATATAAATACCAGAATTGTTAATTAAATGAATGCATGTGAACGATATTTTCTATTACATATGCAGGAGGAAGAACGTCATATTATTACAGAAGGAAGTTTAGAACCATTCAACAAAATATTTAAGATTATTTATTAACTATACTGATAATAAATCATATCAATTATAATAACATACAATATTATACAATGAGCCCTGCGATTGCCTGGCGGGCTGTCCAGGGTGTACCCCGCCCTCGCCCAGAGTTGGCTGAGATGGGCGCCAGCCTCCACATGACCCTAATTATAATGATGATGCTTTTGTGGTTGTCTGAGAAATTTTACATTAGCAACAATTCTTGATTAATTTTTTTATCCAATCTCTTGTCTACATTAAGTCTCTTGTTAAATCCAGGAAAACAATTTTAGTGGCTAAATAAAGCTCCATACTGAGAGTGTGAGTGTAATAGCATCATATTTTCTTACTGTGTCTTGTTGGTTTTTGGATCTGCCCCCAGTGTCCAATGAGGGCTTGAAATGAGGACAGTGCAAAAAAAAAACCAAACAAACAACAAACAACTCAAATCAGTGGAGAGTCTAGTTCAGGTGTTCTGGCTCAGACTTAAGCAGCTGGAGTGTTTTGACAGATGATTTGCTTGATGTTGTCTACGATCCAGTGGTTGAGGCTGACACGCGGGTGAACATGGATGGCTTTTTGTCCATGATATAACCACGAGGACCAAAGCTTACCACACCATGTACGTCCCAAAGGGAGTCATTTGATTTGCACACGAATGGCCCCATGAGTCATAAGTCATGATGGGGCCCCTCCTTGAATTACCATGGTGGAGGGGCTTGGGGTCCGAATGATCCTAGGAGCTTTGTTGTCAGGGGCATTATGGTTGGATCACCTAAGGAAAACAAGTCCTCGGTGAAGGTCCAGAGTAAGCGCGGTTCGGAAAGCCCCTACTGAAAAAAAACCAAAAAGGACACATTTTCCCGTAAAAGGATATGGCAAGCATTTATGACATAATTTCTAGGTGCAGTCGAGGTGTTGAGGGGTTCTGGTGTGGAGGCCATAGGATCCCGTCCCTGATTTTTGCAGATGATGTTGTCCTTTTGGCTTCATCAAGCTGGGACCTCCAGCTCTCATTGGAGCGATTCAAGGTCGAGTGTGAAGCGGCCGGGATGAGAATCAGCACCTCCAATTCTGAGGCCATGGTTCTCACCTGGAAAAGGGTGGACTGCACCGTCCGGGACTGGAATGAGGTCCTGCTCCAAGTGGAGAAGTTAAAGCATCTCGGTTTCTTGTTAAACAAGTGAGGGAAGGATGGAGTGGGAGTTTGACAGGCGGATTGCTGCAGCCTCTGCTTTTACCTGTCCGTCATGGTGAAGAGGGAGCTCAGCCACAAGGCAAAGCTCTCAATTTACCAGTCGATCTACGTTCCAACCCTCATCTATGGTCACGAGCTTTGGGTAGTGACCGAAAGAACAAGATCGCGGATACAAGCGGCAAATTGCAAAGTGGCAGGGCTCTCCCTTCAAGAGCTCGGAGTAGAACCGCTGCTCATCCGCGTTGAAAGGAGCCAGTTGAGGTGGCTTGGGCATCTGGTTTGAATGCGTCCCGTCCCGAGCGCCTCCCAAATACCTGGTGTGGTGTTTCGGGCATGTCCAACCAGGAAGAAACCCCGGGGTCAACCCAGAACACTACATCGGTCGGCTAGCCTGGGAACGACTTGGTGTCCCCCCAGACACCAAGAGCTGGAAAGAGTGGCTGGGTAGAGGGACGTCTGGATCTCACTGCTTAGGCTGCTGCCCCCGCGACCCGACCCTGGATTAAGAGGACGAAGATGAAGATCATGATGGGCAATTCATTTTCTGAACCACTTAATCCTGTTCGGGGTCACTCAGCTCACTCTGAGCAAGGGCAGAGTACATACAAGACAGCTTGCCAGGCCATCGCAGGGCAGGAACACACTGACCTACTCTTTACAAAACACAGCAATGGTTCTCTTACATGCCCCTCACCACAGACAGTGAGAGGTTTGGCCGGCCTTTTATAACCCAGTTAGCTGCACTGGAGGGGACAGTAGTGACAACTCAGTGTTAGTGGGGCTTGAATCCCTGACCTTCGGATCAGTAAGCCAGCACCCTACCTATCATTCCACCGGGCCACCACTGCTGATGGGCATCGTTCTATAAACATTTTTAATTCTGCAGGTGAAAGAAGGAAAGAAACAGTAGAAAAAGTGTTTGAACACATCTGGGAACAGAACCATACACGGAGCTAACCACAGTAAGAGCTACACCCATACATGACTCACACAAAATGTGAACCCGTCAGGAAATAAGGGAGAAGAAGCATTTTGAAAATTGTGGATGAACACTGGGCGGACAGATGGACCAGCTAAAATAGAAGTGCACGATCTTAATTTAGAGCTACGTATCTACATTTAGGTTACAAAATGTGGCTCGACCCTCATGTACCTGTGCTGTTTATAACCAAGTGTGCAGTCAGACAGCTGTGAAATTACACTGTGAATTTCATAGAATCTCATTTATACAAAAGGTCATCATTTGGACCCACGAGTTAATTAGATGAGGCTGCGTGGTCATTTGGATTCCATGGCCATAAACGAGCATCATTCAGCTTTTTATATAACACACTGCAATTATGAGTGACAGTGAGAGCTTATGTAACGGCCAAAGGGACCCAAGAGACTTATCCTAACTGTCATCCAGTTGCATTTTACAGCCTCAGCCATTACATCACCGCCTTCACTTTGGAGCCTACACTATTTCTACAGCGGTATTTCAACATTTCTTGAACACAGTGGAACCTCAAGATATGACAGGTTCAGTACATGAAAAATTCATTTTGCGAAATGATATGCAAAGGATTTTTCGCTTCATTTTACGAAAATTATTTAGCATACGAAAGAAACGGAACACAATTTCCCATCATGCATTGATCAAGGTCCAGGTGGTGACGGTAATACACCCTAAGTCGGTTTGTCAACCACCAAAAAGTGGAAAAAAGAAGAATCCGATGGAAATTAGAAGCTTGAGTTTAAGCCTCCCTTCGACCCTATGTAGGATTAATTAAGCGGTTCAGAAAACGAATGAATGATCAGCTATGAAGGATTTCTCGACCCAACTGAATTACCACTTTGACGACAACAGATGGCACTGTAGCCTGTTCTGAAATCATGCACTGTACACATTACAGCTGGAGGGGGAAAAGTCTGCAATACACAATCCTATGATTACTTGCCGTTCAATTCATATACTGGGTAAGATAAAAGTCTTCATTTGCATCTATCATGAGTCTGTCTTTGGATTACAATAAACCTGCTACATGTCTACTCCCATGTTTCGTCTGCCCAGCCTGTAGCGCAGCATTTCTTTCCTCCTGGAAGCATGTCTTTGAGAGGGCATGCAGGCAAAGTCGATGTGCTCAGTAGGAGTGACCTCTCCATCCAGGCATATCAGGGCAATGTCAAACTCAGTACTGGGCACTGTGGGGTACTTAACGTTCTCATAAAGATAGATGACTAGAACACTGTAGCACTGCTGGCCTGGCTCGGAGATGGTCAGATTGTGTTTACCCAGGCACATAGGCACATCTGCCATCTCTGCAACTCATCAACATAGCTGAAGAAATACAGTGGTACCTCGAGATACGAAATTAATCCGTTCCGGCGTGGCTTTCGTACCATGAATTTTTTAGTATAATGAATTGTGTTTTACATGTAAATCGCCTAATTCGTTCCAAGTTCTACAAAAACACCACATTAAATTTTATAATAAGCGTAAAACCAGAATGAAATAATAGCCAAATACATTTGAATCATTCAATATACCGAACCTAACCGTCAATATGTGTAAATAAAGTAGATAATAGAACATAATGCAAAAAAAAGAAAAACAAATAATAGGAAAACCTTACCTTTCGAGTGAGGCTATGTCCGAAAGCAAAAATGGCCAGGAAGGCAAAGAAAATAATAAAAAACGGCAGAAAATAAATAGCAGGAAACATTAAACTCAAGCTTCTAATTTCCATCGGTTGACAAACCGACTTAAGGTGTATTACCGCCACCATCTGGACTGGAGTGTGGATCTTGACCAATACATGATAAGAAATTGAGTTCTGTTTCTTTTATATGCTGAATAATGTTTCGTAAAATGAAGCGAAAAACCCTTTGCCTATCATTTTGTAAAAAGAATTTTTCGTGTACTGAAGCTTTCGTAGTTCAAGGTTCCACTGTATGTGCGATGTCATATATGGAGATTAATAAACAATATATATCATTCATTCATTTTCTGAACTGCTTAATCCTAATTAGGCTCACGGGGAGGCTGATGCCCATCTCAGCCGACTCAGGGCAGGGTACTCCCTGGACAGCTCACCAGGCCATCGCAGGGCTGACACTCACACAACCATACACACACACACACACACACACACACACACACACAAACACACAGACACACACACCTAAGGGAGATTTGGAACAGCCAATTAGCCTACTGTGCATGTTTTTGGACTGTCTGAAGAAACCGGAGTACCCGGAGGAAGCCCACGGAAGCACGGGGAGAACATGCAAACTTCACACAGAAACGCCCAGGCCTTCTTGGTGTGAGGTGAACGTGCTAACCACTACACCACCATGCTACCCACAATGCACTTATTTATTTATTTATTTATTTATTTATTTATTTATTTGCAGAACTGCTTAATCTTGTGGGGTTGCGTGAAGGCTGGAGCCTACCTCAGCCGACTCTGGGTGATTGCAGGGTACACCCTGCTCCCTATATTATGATGAAGAAGCAACACTGTCCTACAGCCACTCTTTCAAACACCGGTGATCACTTGGCTAAGGTTTTGGTCAGGAGGTCATTTATTAATTGAATCACATTAAAAAGAATGAGGTGGGATTCCACGACCCTTTTGTTCCTCCAGGGGGCTTTTCTCATGGTAGCGTTCATTCCCTCTAAGTGATTTATCCTGAAGCTGAACTGCAGGTCCCTTCACACAATAAAAATCCCACTGCTGAATAAAAAGGGGAGAAAGAGGAAACCAAAGATCATTATAGAAACAATAAAGAATCTCTGAGTTCTGTTGCTGCTCTAATCGCACTAAAGACTAACTGGATCGTATTTCACAGACCTGGGCATAAATTGCACCCTGCTGATGCCATGCCCTATAGCCGTTTCTTAAACTCTCTCTCACACACACACACACACACACACACACACACACACACACACACACACACACACACACACACACACTCACTCATATACACACACTCTTACTCATCCTATTAGGGTTGCCCAGCCCATAATAGGCGAAAGCGGGGTACACCCTGAACAGCTTGCTAGTCCATTGTAGGGCCAGTACACACACGGCCATTCATACTCACACTCACACCTACACCTAGGGGCAATTTGTAACAGCCAGTCAGCCTAATATGCATGTCTTTGGACTGTCAGAGGAAACCAGAGTACCCAGAGGAAACCCACACAAGCACGGAGAGAACATGCAAACTGCACAGAAACGCCCGACGACTATGTTGCTATGGCTAACTACTATGTTTTTCTCCCCTCCATGATTTTTATGATAGTATGCTTTTTGAGTATTTATCGCAGCCTGTCACAACCATTACCACACACACACACACACACACACACACACACACACACACACGTGCACGCATGGTGCTATGCTGCACCTCCCATGAACCTTAACCTCAGTAAAAGGCGTCATCTTTCTGCGTAGGAACTTTCCAAATATTCACACTTGTCAAATATTCGCACAAGGTCTAATATTCTGACCATTATGGGGACAGTAGGAGGAAGTGAGAAACAGCCTTACACCCATACACACACACACACACACACACACACGCACACACACTCGCACACACACTCACATGCTCAATGAGTCAAGGCCACCTGAGACCATGCAGGGCCAACTCTGACACACTTGAAACACCACAGCACTAAAGCAGCTGCTAAATCCCGACAGGTCTAAATCCAGCGATGCACCAAAAACACACCCATTCTCTCCTTGTCTGGGATTTTCTTTCCCTGAAGGCTGACCTGTCCCTACATGAGCCTGAGCTGATATACCAGCGTAAATGAGCTTAAAAAATCTTAATGAGCACAAAGCTATTTAAATAACTTTTGTTACTGGATTAAAACTCACGAAACCGATAATTTTAAAAGGACGATACCGTGATCCCTCGCTACTTCGCGCTACAGTTTCTGCGGCTTCAGTGCATCACGGATTTTTCTAAAATATTCATCGAAAAATAAAAAAATAAGGAAATTAAGGAGAAATAGTGACAAAGTTAAAGTCTCTTCATTCCTGTTGATATCGCTTGCTCTCTGCTGAAATTCCCGACACCATAGCGCGACAGTGAGAGCGCCACTG
>JAQNCB010000028.1:18683557-18693851 GCA_030068295.1 Euristhmus nudiceps | reverse complement strand
TGAACGCCGCCAGATTTTAAACGCTGATGGCGGCGCCCTCTACTGAAAAAAAAGTGAACTAAAAGGATTTTATTTCTGCAGAGAACATTCATACTCCTAAAGTACATGCGCGATAACACTTTATTATGTTCATTCTTTCAATTGGGAAAGTTAGAAAACAGAGTTATGTTTGGCTTTAAGGGAAGGCTGCAGGATCACTACTGACTCCGGTTTGGGACACGGCTCTGAAATCTCGCAAGCTGATTGGTCGAGACGAATTTCCCAGCATTCTTGTAACACAATAAGAAGAAGAGGCTGGGATCCGAATCAGAGTCAGTAGCGACCCCTCGCAAACTTTTCCCTATTTTTCCTTATTTTTTATTTTTCTATGAATATTTATAAAAATGCACTGAAGTCGCAGAACCTGAAATGCGATATAGCGAGGAATGACTGTATTGGCGAGGAAAGAAGCAAAGAAAGCAGCCTTAAGAAAAGGAAAGGCAGAATATTAACAAGGGCGAGAGCAGCATGGATTATACATGAGAGGACGGGGGCGCGTTAAACACTCCAATCTGAATCGTGCTCCATCGTGACCGACGGGGATACAGAGGAGGACTGTCATGTCGCGGCCTTTATTTCATGGTGCGTTACGGGAGCTGTTCGCTTTAATCACTGGCGCCTCGGTGCCTGGGGTCAACAGCAGCACTGCGGCTGAAATCACAATTAGTGCGAGAGTCTCGAGTGCACGACTCGAGCGGTTCTTTTTCTTTTTACGGGAGCGTAAGAGCCTACCTGCAAAAAAAAAAATCGACATGGTTCGATTTGGCACGTACAAGGAGCTTCATTTAAAATGTAACCTTTAATATATACAGGCAGCCCTGAAAAACAGAAACGGTGAGAGAGAGAGAGAGAGAGAGAGAGAGAGAAACACTCTGAATGTCCTGTGTGAGATGGAGGTTGTTTTAAACCGTTTTATATAATAACCTTCTTCCCTAATGGCACTCAGGCTCTGTTCTATCATGCACTGTTGTCATGCTGCAGAATTACTGCACTAATAGTGTGTTAGCTCAGATAGCGAGCTGTGATTATTACCTACTGAAAAACCATCAAAGACAGTGACGGCTTTCACATCGCTTCTTCATTAATCGATTTCAATTGATTCCTCTGTTTTTTTTTGGGGGGGGGAGGGTTTTCCCCAAGACGACACCAGGAACAAGACATGGCTCTAATGAAACCATTAGCTTTGAAAATAAGGAGAGAATAATCTTATAACACACACACACACACACGCACGCACGCGCGCACGCATACGCAAAAAGCGTGCAGGAGATTAAAGCATGTGGGTGGATGTGGCACGTTGCTGTTGACATCATCAAAAGAGTCGATGGAGAGAGAGTGCTTTATGGCTCTCACACACACACACACACACACACACACACACACACACACACACACACACACACACTGAGAGAGGAAAGGAAATGGGTGAACAGAAAGAGACGAAGAAAAAAAAAAAGCCACGGCATTCCAAATCCCAAAACCACCTCAATTAAGAAACCTTCTATTAATGTTCATCCTCTTAAAGGCTGCCTCGGCGCTTAATCGCCACATGATGAGTTATGATCCCCCCGAAAAAAATAAATAATAAATGAATAAATAAACAAACAGATCTCTATGTTGCTAAGAGGCTTAACGGCATCAAGCTGCTCTGAGAAGTGATGGCTGGGAATCAGCATCAAGCTCAGTGGAGTAGGTATAAAAATAATAATAATGAAAGCATTACTCGAGTGTGTTATGAGTTCAAATGGAGATTTAAAAGGTCTGCACTTGCTTATGAAGCCAAATATGGATCTCTACCTGGAGTAATGCGCAAAAGTCTGAGACACATGCGCAAAAATAAATTTTTTAATAAATAAATAAATAGTCTGGCACGGTAGAAGTAGTTGGAGTTTCCGCCTCACAGAAAGAAGGTCCTGGGTTCGAGTCCCGGGTTCGCTGGTTTCCTCCCACGGTCCAGAGACATGCACATGAGACAATTATGTAACTGCCCATTCCAAATATATCATATGAATAAACATACCATGTGCACACCATTCACCCATGTAAATGAGCCAATGCTTGCCTGATGTATGTGAATGGAAGCTCGCATTATGTGTACGTGCACCTTGTGGTATTTTTATTCTACAAGTTTACTAGTTTATATCTGAATTGTAAGTTTAATAGCTGTATACTGTTATTATTGCCATTAACTTTCCTCATATGAACTGATAAAGTTTTTTCAAACGGGCTCATGCAAACTATCAAACGGATTTTAGCAGACCGCAGTCTCCTGAGGGCGGCACTTCACCCATTAAACACTGGTGGGAATCACTGCAATGTCAAACCCACCGAAGAATGAAGGACCACGGGTCAGATTTACGGTTTGTGCTAGCAAAAAAGCATATCTCAGTGTTAAATAGTTACTGTTGGGATTTGAGAAAGTGAAAAGTTAGTAATACAAGGGTGTGGATACAGATGTTTCTGGACGATAGGAAGTTTAATTTCATCATTCAGTGTGATGTATTATAAGTATGTAGTAGCCAAATTATTACTATGTAACTGTGGCTTAAAACTATTAATTTATTCGTATCCAATTCCAACCCATCAGGTATTGCCTTCCCTGTCACAAGACCACTACCAACCAGGGAGGGGCGAAAGCATGCACACGCCCCCTCAGTGACATGCTAGCCACACTAGCCACCCGGCTCTTTTCGAACTGCGGCGCATGAGTATTTGGGGACGATTTAATACACTCGGAGCGAAAGCGCGATCCGCGCCCTCAGTGATTTCCAAACTGCTTCCCACTGCCTTAGATTGAGATGGGATTAAGCTCGCGCTACAGCCACTGCCTTTCAAATAACTTAATGTGCTATAAATGGGCACGTACAAAGCAATCAGTAAAAAGTCACAGACATTCAGCAGGACAGGACAAAAGTAGGAAAAGGTGTGTTACATGGTGAAGTCCGAGAAAGAACTACTACCTGGGTATTGGGGGCTCAATGGGAAGATGTGAGCTGTGATCGAACGTGTGTGTGTGTGTGTGTGTGTGTGTGTGTGTGTGTGTGTGTGTGCACTAAAGATAAGATACAGCATGTTGAAGTAGCAAAGTGCTTTCCCATCAGCCAGAACTGACGGTGTAGTGTTGTATTAGCTGTAACTGTGTGGGTACATAAATCTTACAGAAATTAAGAGGGGTAGAGAGAGGGAGAGAGAGAGAGCTAAAAAAAAGTCCCTTCTGACAAGTTCTAAAATAAACATCCAGCCCAGAACAGAGGCTCCACTGAACCAGAAGAACCTATTTATGTTCATAAAAGAACATTAGGCATAATTCACACTGTGCCGAGTTACAATCGCTCCTGAGCCGTCCCTACACTTCTGCTGCCTACCTCAGCAGTGAAAAATCGCCGGGAGCAACGTGGACCATTTACAAATTCATTAACATCTAGAACTCCCAGGCTCCAGTAAAGCAGGAGCGGGCTGAAGAAAGGAGGCTATTATTGAATTACACATCGGCGTTTAAACAGAACGCACAAACACCGTCAATATCGCCATGACGTGCAGGATCACAGCGCCATCTCCACTGCGCACCACGCGATCCGATCGGTGCCACTTTCCTTCCCCCAGCTCCACCTTACTTGGCTCACCTGCCAAGTCGCACCCTTCTGCATCTCTGCCATCATAGTGGATAGAGTGGAAATCGATACGTTCTTCATCTGAGACCCGGAGAGCCGATCCTTTTAGACCGCTGCATCACAGGGACACGGCGCAATGTCCGCCAACTTCTGCATACATGAGCTCACTCACAGATCCCCATGATTAGCTAAGAGTTGCTCGGATTGACAGGCCACAGAGAGTAACTATGCAATCCATCCCAGTCGGGCAACACGGCCAAATCTTCTCCCTCGGCTCCCTGATCAGGCCGATTTATTTCATAACGAGTTTTCTTTTTAAGTTTTGACAAGTCCGAATATTTATGAAGCGGCTGCTGAGTGGCTAAAAGATGCAATATTGATTGAGCACAGAAACGCCGCTACTCATGTTAAATTAAAGCTGCAGTTGTAAAGTTTACGGGAAAAAAAAAAAGTTGTTTGAGTTCAAAGACTGGCGTTTGGAAGAGAAAGAGCCCGAACCTGGAGCTGTACTTTTAATTTAAGTTTCTGGCTTTTAAACTGAGCGGCAGGGTGGTGCAGTGACTAGCATGCTAGCATGTCCATATCACAGCAGGTGTTTCTGTGTGAATTTTATGTGCTCTCCCTGTATTTGTGTGGGTTTCCTACAGACACTCTGGTTTCCTCCTACAGTGCAAAAATATGCACCTCAGGCTAACTGGCTGTTCCAAATTGCCCCTCGGTGGGCATGTGTGCAAATGCTCGCCTGTGTCGTCCCTGCGATGGTTTGGCAAGCTGTTCAGAGGGGCACTCTCAGCTCTCAGTGCCTTCGCCCCGAGTCGGTGGAGACAGGCTTCAGGGTCCCCGGCGACCCTTACAGGACTAATCATGGTGATGTTCTCACCGAGGCAACTTACAAGTGGAAACCAGTGCCACAGTACCTCGTCCTCTTTCTGATTCTGAAATAACAGCTGAGGTGAAGGTGAGGTTCACAGCCTTTCATTCGTTCATTTTCTAAGCCACTGAATCCTAGCTAGGGTCCCGAGGAGCCTGGTGCCCATCTCAGCCGAACCTCGGGACGAGAACACCGCTCGTCAGGCAATTGCAGGGCCAATACTTACACAGCCATGCACACTCACATTCATACCTGGGGTGATTTTCAAACAGCCAATTGGCCAACTGTGCATGTTTTTGGACTGCAGGAGAAAACTGGAGCACCAGGAGGAAACCCACATAAAGCATGAGAACGCCATGCAAACTCCACATAGAAACACCTGAGCTAGGAATTGAAGCCAGGCTCTCTCGCTGTGCTTACCACGACGCCACCGTGGCGCCTCCACAGCCTTTCATATCGTGGGAAAAGACATTTGATCACAGTGAGCATTGTACGGTTCCACCGCTGCTCGCTGACATTCACATGGTGCTCACAGTGGTCATACGGTGCTGGCGGTGGTGTTGAGCGGAAATGACACATTTTTCGGACTTTCGGCAGAAATCCGTCAGGGAAAAATTGAACGTAACAGAATTTACTGCGAGTCGCTGCAGAAGGCTGCAGTGCTGAAGACAACTTGAGATACACCTGGCAACAATCCCGTGTCACTTGGCTGTGTACTGCAGAAGCATTTACGTTGCGGAGGCGAGAAAGGGCCATTCCCGGTCTTGTCTAATAAGGATGTGGTGGGTCAGATCTGCTCTTTTTTCCATTAAAAGGTCTCTCACGAGGCATGTCTTAGACTATATTATTCCCTAGTTACTGGAAAGTGAGTGTGTTTAAGAGAATTATAGACTGGGGCTTCAGTTTCCTCCTGCTTACAGCCGGTTTCACACTTGCGGCAGTCACATGACTGCTAGTCTTGGTCCTGCACTGCGCTGATCTCACTCTGTGATGCTTTTCTCAGACAATACGAGCAGAAGGCAGGGAGAAAGAGAGAGAGAGAGAGAGAGAGCGACAACGGAGAGAATGGAAAGGTTGTCGGAGGCTCTGGGTGTCTGGCGGACAGACGTGCTCTTTGAAGTGTTAAACAGACTTGAATAATTTAGTGTGGTCTAAGTATAGCTCTTAAACATCCATTTCCATCCTTGAAGCAGCCTCCCTGCAGGAAGCGCCGGCCACATCGCTCCGTCAATGCCTCATTTATTCCCCCTCTTGTCTTCAGCCTTCCTCACTTTCCTCTCGAGATATCCGATATTCTCCCCGCGTATCCTTTTCCTGCACTTCTGGCTACCCGTGTCTTCTTCGTTCCATCTGGCTGCACACGTCCACCCCTCCTCCTCCTCCTGTCGCTCTGGTGTATATCTGCATACGTGGGTGTATTCTCCAGTGCGGTGTGGTGTAGTGCAGGCCGGATGATGACGTACCTGTGTCTGTCTTCCTGAATGTAAAGCCTGAGCAGTTGGATGGGGATACTGAAGGACAAAGTGCACTCGGCCATCTGCTCCCTCACCAGCATCCACTTGCTGTCCGTCGTCAGAAACCTGTACACTTTACACACCGGGTTCTTAAACACTGCAACAGAGAAATGGAGCAGGGTTAGTTCGGGGGTACCAGGTTTTTTTTTTTTTTTGATATTAAGGGTATTTTGTGCTGATTAAATCTCAGCATCTTCCCTCAGTTCGGGTCGGTGATGTCACTAACAATTTATTTTCATTCTGAAAGGAAGAAACCAAATTTTATTTCCATGTACAGACTTCCCACTTATTAACTGCGATACTTTATTAATTGTTTCTGAATTTTTTAAATTCTATCTACTGCTACTTTTCTTTGGGCTCCTCCCTTCAGGGGTCGCCACAGCGAATCATCTGTTTCCATCCATCCCTGTCCTCCGCATCCTCCTGTCTCACACCAACTAACTTCATAGGAAGTCATACAATAGATTCATACGTTTATTTTGGCCCAGTTTTTACTTTTTATGCCGGATGCCCTTCCTGACGCAGCTCTCTGCATTTATCCGGGTTTGGGTCCGGCACAAGGAGGACACTGGCTTGTGCCCCATATAGGCTGCATTTTTTTTATCTGATATTGTTATTTATTTTTAATTATCTTTTTCACCTTATTTCTTAAAAGTAATTTTGTATAATTGTACATGTTTTGGGGTCATGTTACCTTACCTTACCAGTACATGTTTTGGGGTATGAGGGGTGCACAAATGGCAGATGTCAAATTCGAAGCCGGTACATTATTGGCAATCAATAACTGAAAAGTGGGTGGGATTAAACAGGATTATTCTCCTTACCACTCCTTTTCCAGTATGTTACAGTTACACAATTTTTATTTGGCTTTTCAGTAATAATAATAATAATAATAATAATAATAATGGTTATAATAATAATAATTATTATTATTATGGTTATTTTGATAATAATAGTAGTAGTAATAATAATAATTATTATTATTATTACTACCACTACCACTATTATTATTATTATTATTAGTAGTATTATTATTATTATTATCTCCATGGGTGTTGGAGGGGTGATTATGAGATTGGTCATATGTGACTGACCGCGATAACTCGAAAACAAATACACAGACGTCCAGGAAATTTTAACCTCAAGTGGGTCATTGGCCAACCAATACCTGGTTAAATTTTGTGATCAAGATCCTGATCCAGGATGATATTGAAGGATTTTTTAAAAAATACTAATTTAATAATTAATAATTGCGCTGAAGGGCAAGGTGGATAATGTGGCGCAAGAAAAAAATTCACAGCTCAAAATGAATGGCGGAACAGGCCATAAGGGGCACCGTAACTCTACATCATACACCAATATCACCCGTATACAGATGATGTTGCACTACCTTGGCGGAGGTTCTTTTTGTACCCATTGCTTCTTGCCAGCTCTTTTAAATAAATTCAAAATTAACATTTTTAGTTCAATAAATTCAATGTAGCACACACTGCTGTCACTACTGCAATTTGTATATTGCTGGATTTTGATATGGGCATCACCTAAAAAATGAAAATAGAAAAAAAAATTTTTTTTTTTTTAAAAATCCCTTTTTTAATTTAACTGAATTCTAAATCTATAGTTGATACATTTTTTTAATAAAGAGCAATTTGTTAAATTTGGTGAAGCCAAGACAGAGAAAGTAATTTAATTGTTTCGAGAATAAACAAGCTTGGAATAAAAATAAATAAATAAAAAAATCAGTCATGAATATACGGTGCTTAAAGTAAAATAAACGCACAGTGCACATTTATTTGACCTTGATATTCATAATTACAGCTTGTGTTCTATATTTTCAGTTACATACACGGCATAACAGCGATCCAGGAATTTTTAAACGGATTCTTTGACATTGTGAGATATGATAACGTGGTCTTAGAGCAAGCCCGGCATGGGGCGCAGTGTACTTTATTTTATTAGCTTGGCGGTGGGTTGCACTCTCCGAATGCTCTTATTCTAATTCGCAATCATTTCTATACGAGCAGTTAATTTAAACGATTCTGTATGCTGACATTTATTTCCCATTTACGGAAATAAAGTCGTAATTTTATTTTTAGGCTTCCCATCACAAGAAGGTGGACAATGGAGTCTTTGTGTTCCAGCTTTTCAATGTCAAGCAGCATTTTCTCTTTCATTATCCGTCAATCTTAAATGTCACAGGGTATAATGTGAGCACTATGTGCTGATGCTGAGGCATTTAAGGCTCACAGAGGGAGTAAAATTTGTTCTTGGCAGCGGTGGCCTGGTGGAAGGGTGCTGGATTACTGATCCGAGGGTTGGCGGTTCAAGCCCCCCTATCAACGGGTTGTCACTGCTTTCCCCTCAGTGCAGCTAACTGGGTTACCAAAGGCTGGCCGTGTCTCTCACTGACTGTGGTGAGAGGGATGTAAAAGAATCATCGCTGACTTTCATCAAGAGCAGCTGCATAGCCGTCAGCGTGTTGATGCCCTGGCGAGCTGTCCAGGGTGTACTCTGCCTTCGCCTAGAATCGGCTGAGATGGGTGCCAGGCTCCCTCGAGACCCGAATTAAGATTAAGTGGTTCAGAAAATGAATGAATGAAAATAAACGGTGAAAAGCTTCAATTTTGGTTCAGTGGTATTTAAAATCTTCGGGAAAGTGTATGAAATTACTTAGTGTTTCACCTCAACCAATTTTTGCGACTTTTACGCAGGTTGGAAAAACTGGAACAGATCTGCTTGTACTTTTATATTTAAAGTAAACCGTGGTGTCACAGACAGTGATTTTTTTTTTTTTTTAGAAAATGTTTCTCATCTTTCTCTCAACTTCCATTATACTGAACACGGTGAAATTCTTATCAGCAGTGTTTCGCCTCAGGTGGTACGACGTGGTACACTGTCTTAGTATAGCAGCATAAACTGTCCACTGTTATCGATCTGGCCATGCTCTCTATACTGCTGGGGTAAAATACGTAAATAATTAAATTTTTAATAATCCCTGAATCATTGAGGTTACACCACCCTGACCCACAGGGGAGCCAGCACCACAGGAAGCCAGTTGTGCACGAATAAAAAAATTCAACATGTACATTGGTATAAAAATACTTTATACCGCACACAGAGCAAAAAAGAGCCTGCGCAAATTTTGAGACTAATAAAACGCCTTAAGTAGTGTTTTGCCAGAGGAAATCCATATGATTAGAAACCTCGACGATCACATTTTACAGAACTTACACTTGACATAACGACACACATATGTAAGTGCATGGTCCTGATTCATACTGTTGGAAAAAAACAGGCTCCAGAGAAGTAGTCAGCACCCTCCGCCCGACGTATGTATGCTTAGCCCCAGACACGTCACTGACGTCGAGTTACGCCATGACGGTGGCTTTATATCTATATTTATATCATAACAGAAGATCTTTACCATACTGTTCACCCCTATCAGTAATTAGTGCACAACCTAAACAAGGGTATCGATACCGCGGACGTCAGTTCGAAGGATCGAAGTAGGATTGTGTGGTACAGCGGTGCAGAACCTGAGACCCTGGAGAATGAAAACCTGCGAACAGGTGTGAGAAAGAGAGACAGATGAATGGGCAGAGTGCTGACCGACGCCTCTCATGTGCTACTCCATTTCTTTGAGTGCAGGATTAACCACTGACCCCACCATCCGCTCAGCGTGCTAATCCCAGAACCAATCAGATGAGAGGCTGAGATACACCAACAGGAAAGACTCTCTGGCAGCTTTTGCGTGTGTGTGTGTGTGTGTGTGTGTGTGTGTGTGTGGCAGGGAGAGGTAATGAATAATGTGTGTGTTGGCAGAGGTGCCTAAATTGTATTCGTCAATCTCAGGCAGGCAGTGGGGAGCTCTCTGTTTTGACGGAAGCAGCTGGGCGCCAGAAACACACACCCTTCCTGATGGTGGCTAATTGCCCTAGCTTGACGAAGCCACAATGACACAGCGACAGCGACGGATGCACACGCACACATACACACACACACACACACACACACACACACACACACACACACACAACTAAATACAGCTAACACTTGTTCTTTACAGAAGCTTAACCAGAGCTAATTCCCACTTTCACTTACTCGTCGCAGCAGCTGGACTCCTCTACATTTTCATAATTTATATCATGCAGAGCTCTCTCTCTCCCCTCTCCCCCTCTCTCTCCCCTCTCTCTCTCTCTCTCTCCCCTCTCTCTCTCTCTGTCTCTCTCTCTCCCCCCACTCCCCCCTCTCTCTCCCTT
>JAQNCB010000028.1:18036319-18046780 GCA_030068295.1 Euristhmus nudiceps | reverse complement strand
GAATATGGCAGAGGAGAGGAGGTGGCGTGCCTCTCTCTCTCTCTCTCTCTCTCTCTCTCTCTCTCTCTCTCTCCCTCTCCCTTGTTATTTTCAGTCCATTGTGTCTACTTCCTGTGGGTCAGGGGTTATTGGAGCAGGGAGTTGTAGCTTGGCTTGAGAGGACGAGAGGACAGGGAACTTCAATAGAAGTCTAACGGCAACAGCTCTGTGCTGCTGTTTTTTTTTTTTTCTTTTTTTTTTTCTTCCCCTCCCCCCCATCCCGTCAACAATTAATCTCCACAGGTAAATACCCGCCGCATGTTGCACTGGAATTGTTTGCTGCATCCGCTTTAGGTTTCTTTTGTGCCGCGGCACTTTGTCTGCCAGACGCTATCCTGTTTTTGTGCAGCTGGGCTAGCAATGTTGCATTACGGTTATGGGTTTGGAGGTTCTGGAGTCAGGACAGCAGGAGAGAACAGGACAGGTCCCGATTGTCTTCACATCCGACTTGTGTAATGCTGAAGTCTTCCTGAGAGCAGCCATATTGGAGCCGTGTTTATGGAGAGAGGAAACCTCCTCCTGTGTCAGTCAGTGCGGCTCAGGCTAAATCACATTGCTTGAGCAGGGCTGGAGTTGTTACACTCCAATGCAGCCATGCAGTTAGCCGGCCTGTCCAGACCCTTACTCACAGATGTTTACGTTCCTGAAGTGAGTGACTGAGGTAAGCGAACGGCGTCTTATTGAAAGTGTTTGAAGGCGCTGCTTTAAAGAAGAGGATATCATGTGGAGTTATTTGGCTTTGGACTGTGGACTAGATAAGTGGTTTGGTTTCATGATGGAGGGAAAGGTTTGTTGCTGCAGTGATAAGGAGAAATGTTCAAGTGAAAGTATTTTTTATTTTTATTTTATTTTTTTTTTTTTTTCAGTCATCAATGAGTGTTTTGAATGAAAGTTGGGGCCAAAGAGCTGAGGAGGCTTTGCTATATGAAGGAAATGGTGTGTATATACACACACACAAACATGTCTAAAGTTAGATGTGTCCAGCCATGCAGCACACAAGTGTGACAATGGAGGCAAAACAGGAAGTCTTTTTCTCAGTGTGTGTTGGGAACAGATGATCAGGAAGATAAAAAAAAAGCGCCAACAAAGTGGAAACTTCCAGCCTGCCCCGTGTGTGTGTGTGTGTTAAAAAAGATTGTTTTCCTGTATCAGAGGCGCATCACTGGACACTGCCCCAGGAACTACAGGAAATTAACTGCAGTCTCCTATTGGTGTGTGTATGTGTATGTGTATTTCCCCCTGTTTTGTGACTCCTTTCGAAATGCTCAAAAGGACACAAAGTTAATGTTTAAACCTGTGTCTCCTTCTTCCACTGGCTCGTTTCAGGCCGTTTCTTCCTCTCCCCAGCTGTCTGGTTAATGAATCACTTGGTTTTGTTTGAAGGGTACTGGCACTGTGCTCTCACACTCTGCTCTGACTCGTTCGCCGCTCATGGAGAGCGGGACGAAACCGACCCAAGAGTGGAGCCTGCTAATAAAACCTCAGAGGCCGCTGATCTTTTTATGGATTATCGATCCCCAGGTTCTCTGTCTTATCCGATGTTGTTTTTGTTCACTTGCTGTCCTTCACTCCCTCCCCGCGCTTGCTCTTGAATTTGGACAGTCATGCTGGATGAACCAGCTTTTTTTTTTAAGCTGCACGGCTTAATGGATGTTCGAGCAACTTCTACTTCCTTGTGGTTTGAAGTTCAGTCATTTTTCTAGCTCGCTTTCTTTTGTAAACAGTGAACTGGTGTTTGGGAAGAACTGCTGTTCCTGGATTTAGATTTCTGGTTTTGCCCAACATTCTTCTTTTACTGGATCGTAAGACTCCAGTATTGTGGGTTTTGGTACTCAGGACCAATTCTTGGCGTCTGTCTTTCACTCACGACTCGTATTAAAGTGGTAAGTAGGACTGTAGTCTTATAACTTGTGTCGGTGTGAATGAAACTGTGAAACTAAACAAGAAAATATTTTTTACTTATTGATGACCAATCACAACTCGGTGGGTAGGGTCAACATTAAACATTTTTTCCAACCCTTCCCCCACCAGCTTCTTTTAATATAGTAAAACTTCCAATTAAATAGTTATCTTTTCGTGGATATCTGAGTTGATTGTTAGCAGCCAGTAACCCTGACGATATAAATCAAGATGTCCGTTTACAGCAGGGGTCCCCAACCCCGGATCCGTGGACCATTTGATGCCGGTCCGCAAACAAAATATTTCATGGTACAAATTATAGCTTTTTTCTTTTATTAGAGCTTCCTGATCTTATTTTGAAAAATGACTGTTTTCAGCTTACTGCCGCACTTGACTCTGTTGCGTCATTTAACACATTAGCTAACAGCAATTATAATTTTAAGCTAACTGCAAGCTAGCCCTTGAAAAAAAAATGAGTATAACCGGTCCGTGGAAACATTTTCGTACATCAAAGCGGTCCCTGGTGCAAAAAATGTTGGGGACCCCTGGTTTACAGGGCGGCACGGTGGAGTAGTGGTTAGCACTCCCGCCTCACAGCAAGGAGGTCTTGGGTTCGCGTCCCATGCTCAGGCATTTCTGTGTGGAGTTAGCGTGGGTCTTTTTTAAAATATTTATTTATTTTAAAAAAATATATTTATTTATTTATTTATTTATTTTTTCTTTCCACCTCAGGTGTTCCAGTTTTTTCATAGTCCAAAGGCGTGCACGTTAGGCCGTTCCAGATTGTGTGTGTGTGTGTGTGTGTGTGTGTGTATGTGTGTGTGTGTGTGTGTGTGTGTGTGTGAGAGAGAATGATCATGCGTATTGGCTCTATGATGGTCTGGAGAGCTGTTCACGGTGTGCCCTGACTTCACCGTGTCAGCTGAGCTAGGCACCATCCTCCCCACGACACTATTAGGATGAAGCTGCTTGGAATTAAGTGAGACAGAATGATGGGTATTTGATGACAGTCAGTTTTCAATCAGTAAACGTCTTCATCCGCTTGATCCTGGATCGGGTCGCAACGGCAGCAGCCTAAGCAGTTGAGGTGCAGACGTCCCTCTCCCGGGCCACTTTATCCAGCTCTTCTCGGTAAATCTGCAAATGTGTTAAATATAATCTAAGACAGTTTTATGATAACATTATTATACGGTATTTTATCCAAAAGGGTCATTTTGCTGCATGAATTTGATTCTCAGTTGATGCATGGCAGCATTATTCAGGTAAAGAGAGTAGAAATGTATAAATATAAATAGAGGAAGTAGCATGAAGTAGCTGATTTTTAGGCAAACCTGCATCTCGTTACATGGCATGTGAAATCTGAGTACTGTGAGAAGGACGGGTGTGTACGGATATCTTTCCATCATATGCTGAATCATAGTTATAGAATTCGTTATTTTATTTATTTTTATTTTAAACGTTCTGCATAAAAGCAGCACCCATGGCCCAGTACTCCTTCTGACCTCTGAATCCCACGACCTCTTTTTTTTTTGAAATTTTATTTTTATTATTATTTTTTTTTAAGCTTCAGCAGGAATCTTTTTCAAAGCGTGTGCTATTTATACAGCTGGAGATTCTCTGCTGACTGCAGAGACCGTTCACTTGTGTTAAGCAACAGATGTTTGATAGCACCACCACTCCCTTAGCGCCCCCCCCCGTGTTTCCTCTGATCAGGTGATACTTTGATACGATGGCGGGTTTCATGTCAACCATTTTAACTGGAACTTGGACGATGAGATCTCTGGCTGCGTTCTCCAGTTTCGTGGGCTTGGTTGGTCTTTTGACCTCCTGGCTAAGCTGTAAAGGGCTTGGTGTGTCGTAATGAATGAAAGGATTGATGCAGGGTGTTCTTACTGGGACGGACCGTGCAGCTGCTCAAGTTCGGTACAGATCCCATCCCTCCTCACACCCTGTCACTCTCTGCCTCTGCTTTTCATCTATTCTAATACATTGGGAATTTTCGGTTTCCCTCTCATGCAAACCACAATGAACTTTGTCGGGTCGTACTGTTGGACTGGGGTAGATGTGGAATTTATCGGGTTGTGAAAGAGTAGAGAGATGGTCTTAGTCAGATTTTTATTTCCACGTCAGTGTGTTCTTCAACTTCGGGCTACATGTTCACATTTTTCTTTTTCTTTTTTTTTTCTCATGGTAATACCCTTAGTACAGTGTCGATTAATTTATTTGGAGCTTATACCATCCGAGTCCCGGTGAAATGTATATACTGGAAGGAGCATGGTAATATGACCAATGTCTTCCACACTAATGTTTCATAACAACAGCTCTGACAGTCATCACCATCTGACCAAACGGAGCAATCCAAGAACTTCAGTTTCTTCTTCACGAAACTCCTGTTCTTGTTTGATAAAACTGCTGCTTATTCATTCATTCATTCATTCATTCATTTTCGAAGCCTCTTAATCCTGATTCGGGTCACGTGGAGGCTGGCGCCCATTTAAGCCAACTCTGGACGAAGGAGGGATACTCTGAACAGCTCACCAGACCACTGCGGGGCCAACACGTACACCATCGGTCCTCACCCTTGGGGGAGCTTTGGACCAGGAATTATTCTACGGTGCATGTGTTTGAATTGTGGGAGGAAACTGGAGTACACGAAGAAAACCCATGTAAGCACAGCAAGAATATGCAGACTCCACACAGAAAGGACCGAACCTGGGAATCAAATCCAGGCCGCCTTGCTGTGAGGCAGACGCTCTCACCGCTACGCCACCATAATGCTACTATTACTACCATTACTCCTTCTATTACTACTACTACTATTACTTCTCCTATTATTACTACTGTTACTACCACTACTACACTTCATTTAAAAAGTAGTGACGCTGTCTTCCGTGACTTCACAGATGGAATAAAACTGAATCCTGTGCAACTTTGGGTATCGCTACTAAAAAAATCTGATTACTTACATGAACCCTCAATATTAAAGCTGCTCAGCGTTTATTCGCAATAATTAAATTTTCATAACAAATCCCATATCTTTAGTCTTTAATGAGCTGTATCTGAACCGAGACAATATCCTCACTTTATTCAGCTCACTTTGCTGATTTGATCGGAGATCCACAGCTCATTATTCCAGGTTTCCTTGTTTATGAGAGGTAAAAATAAGCCCCTTTCAGGGCCACTGTAAGTAACTGATTCTCACCGAGACATTTGGCAGGTCATTTTAAGCCGATATTTAC
The DNA here is from genome assembly GCA_030068295.1 of Euristhmus nudiceps. NCBI lineage: Eukaryota > Metazoa > Chordata > Actinopteri > Siluriformes > Plotosidae > Euristhmus > Euristhmus nudiceps. The sequence goes on along the minus strand of JAQNCB010000028.1, from coordinate 18,041,603 downwards.
AGAGATGCTCTGCTTACTCATAAGTGTGACCCTGCTCCTAGCTGCTTGGCAACATCAGGACAACACACACACACACACTTCCACTTTTAGGTGGGCTTGGAATTACATTAGTGCAGCTGCAGTATCTCCTCCACTTAGATATCACCACTTTACAGTCTTTTTCAAGAACTGTAATTAAATCAGTAATATGCACAGAGAGGTGTGTTGGGGAAGGAGAATGAACACTTTCAGGTGCAAGCACTAAACTAAGTTTATGTTAAGTATTATATTCCTGCTGTGTGAGATTGCAAGAACGCACCAAAATCTCTTTTCAATGTCCAGATTAACTTCCTGCCCCTCCGAGCTTCAAGTTCTAAATATCAGTCAACACCTGCTCCTGATGCTGATGTGATTTTATTGTGGTGTTTATACAGTTCATGCAGGCCACTAAGCTAACAAAGTTGTTTGTTGGTCTAAGATCTGAGCAATGTGATCATTGTATACTATCGTGATATTGCATATCTTAATAGATTTATTATATATCAACATTTATTTTTGGACGAGCCCTTATCACATGATACATGCTGCCTCAAAAGCACATGAAATACCTTTTAAAAGGAACAACAACAAAAAAAAGTGGCATTAGTGGAGTGCAAAGTACCCCAGCCAGGCACAGATGAGTTTGGGTGATGAATGCGTTGATTAACCTTGAGAATCTGCCTAGAACTGCAGGTTATTATAATATCTTAATACAGAATTTCTAGCTTTGTGCAGTGGCAGTATCATGCCCTATGAGGTTTATCCGAGACATGATTTTTGCTAGTTGAAAACTGAACAGAATTTCTGATGAACATTTCATTGATATTTTATTGTCAGGTATTGAATGTGATCGAATTAATTAACATGCACCATGTATTGATCACCTCCAAATTCTAACGGTTTGTTACTTGTACCTCACCCTACTCTAGAAATAATGTTTATCAAAATCTGTGCATAATAAGTTATATTGCACACAAATAAATAAATATGGGGGAAACATGACCTCCTGGCGGAGGTAACTCCATCAAGGCAGTGTAGTAGATGTAAACGCTATCCACCCTTTTCCACATACACAGGATCAGGATTTTTTTTTCCAACAGATTTCTCTTGTGCACCACCTGAGAGCCCATCTTCAATAAGTATTTAATAAATACAATCTGATTAAAAGCAACGCTGTGGATTGTTTATTTTTTTTATTGAATCCTCAACTTGAAAAAATATTAAAATTGTACAGGTGTTTTCCTTTATTTTAGGTTGTCACACATGGGTTTAATGTAATGTAGTAAAAGTTGTAGTATGACTACAAGCATAATAATAATAATGATGATGATGATGATGATGATAATCATAAGATTTAACATTTTAATGTAGTAGGTGATTATATACATTTGACATGTCTGTTGGATTATATCCGTAATCATCCAAGTTGATGAATTTGATCAGAGATTCATAGCAGTTCAGCTCCTATATTAGTGTTTCAGGCCCAGTTGTTCTCACTCCAGTTACAAATTGTTTAAATAACAGTCGCAGGTTATTGCAAAAGTACATCACTTACAGACTGACACTGAAGTAGCATGATTGTGTGTGTGGGTTTTTTTTTTTTTTTTTTAAATTAGTATAAATGCAGCAGTGTGAAGTATCTTGGACTTGTAGCATATTGCTCTGACAGCTTTGGTGGAGGATAATGCCTGTGAGAGAAAACAAATAACAGTGTCGTCATAAAATCCTGGCTGGTGTGTCAGGAGAGCTGTGATTACAGGATAACAGGCCCTGTTTCCCAAAAAGCCGTCTGAACTCAGAGTACCCTCTTTTCTGGTAGGTCAGATAATAGTTACTTGGATGCAGCTGGTCAGTTCTGGTAAGAAGCGATCTGCAGAGGAAGAAATTACAAGAATGTAGTAGGAATCGTTAGAATGGTGAGGAGTCTGATGTACCAGCAGTCTTTAGAGCCTGGAGTGATAGGATGAACATGCTTCACATTTTTGTGGTTTGTGTTGTTCAAAGCGAAGCTCCAGATACTCTGGATACAAGTGAAATTATTTCCATGAAGTGTCTGTGATGGGGCGGCATGGTGGAGTCGTGGTTAGAGCATCTGCCTCGCAACAATAAGGGCCTGGGGTTCAGGCGTTTTTGTGTGGAGTTTGCATGTTCTCCCAGTGCCTGCGTGGGTTTTCTCCGGGTGCTCTGGTTTTCCTCACAGGGTCCAGAGACGTACATATTAGGCAAAGTATCTGTTCCGAATTGACTCGGTGTGTGTGTGTTTTGCCTTGCAATGGTCTGGTAAGCTATTCAGGGTGTATTTTCGCACCAGTCACCCTGCGACCCAAGTAGGTACCCAGTACAGAGATGCCTACCAGAGACTGTCTGTCTCGCGCGGGCGTTCGCTCTCTCCGTCTGTCTCGCGCGCGCGTTCGCTCTCTCCGTCTGTCCGTCTGTTTCCATGATGGGGCACTAAAACCTGATATTGGACTTTCTAAGCAGGTCTAATCAACTCTTTTTTTTTTTTTAATTTATTTATTTATTTATTATTTTTTTATTATTTATTTATTATTTTTTTTTGATTGACTTTTAGTTTAGGACCAATTTCAACACGTTGCTGTGTTTTCAATCGAGTTAAAATTGTATTTCTGACGTTATCCACAATGTTGTTCAGTCTGTTTAAAGTAGTACGGCGGGATTTAGCCTTTGTCTCATTTATATATACAGAGAGTGATGAGGCAGCCCTTTGAAGCTAAACTAGTTGAGCCAGGTCTCTGCTGTAATGGCCAAGCTATTGTTGTGTGTCAAATATTTTGCCGTAGAATATCTCACGGCCACATGCCCTTTATTGTGTCCCAAGTGGTAGCCTGGGGCCAACATCTTCAGAATGTGACTACATGTCACAGCAACTGTGATTGGTCCTCTTACTAGCATCACATTTCCTCTCGTGCATTTCCGACTGCTCCATGTCCATCTGTTATAGTGTTTGTTTTGATGTGAATATCTTAAATGTGAGGCTTTTTAGCGGCTGTAGTTATCACAATCAGTCTAATCCTGCATGCGATCCTGTGGATTTAAATGCTAGTCGCATGGGAATGTGTCAAACCATTCAGACTGCTGAAGGCAAGTGGGATTCTTGTTCACAAATGATTTAGTTTTGAAAACTTTTTCTCCATCTTGTTTTCAGTTTAGGGGGCAGTGGTGGCCCAGTGGTAAGGTGCTAGATTACTGATCCTAAGGTCGTGGGTTCAAATCCCACTATCACTGGGTGGTCACTGCTGTCCCCTCAGTGCAACTAACTGGGTTATCAAAGGCCGGCCATGTCTCTCACTGTCTGTGGTGATAGGGATGTAAAAGAACCATTGCCGACTTTCGGAAAGAGTAGCTGCATAGCTGTCAGCGTGTTTCTGCTGCCCTGCAGCTGTCCAGGGTGTACTCTGCCCTCGCCAGGAGGCGGCTAAGATAGGCACCGGGTTCTACGTGACCCTAATTAGGATTAATCGGTTCAGAAAATGAATAGCATTCTCTGTTTATTATTCCAGCACTGACACTGACCTCATGTTGCTCCTTTGTTGATAAGCTGAATTGGTTTGAGTGCGATTTCCGAGCGGATGTGCACGTTACATTCAAGTGCAAATGCTTCACTGTCTGTGTCGTATACCAGAAATGTCAAGTTGATGCGATAATAAATCAGCCTTAGCTCATATTGCTGCATTGGATCTTAAAACTTTGAATCCAGGACATACACTAATGTCTACCTTATTTATACACTGGATTCTTTTTGGTTATAGGGCCTTGACCATCTTTGCAAGCTTCCGAGCGAGCAAGAAGATTGTGTGCTTTGACTTTAGTTGTCAACAACAAAAGTTAACGTTATCATGATGGTTGAAGTTGTTTCTGTTATTAAATATTGTTTTTACGACACTTGTCATGTGATAGCAGAGCAGCAGGAAAAACCCCCTAACATCTCAAGGGAATAGTGAATCAGCAGCAGAACTGTTTCAAGATAACCATGGTCGAGTTTTCCTTTCTGGAGGAGCTGGGAGGTCATGATTACCCCACAGAGGAAACCGTTAACAGGGAGAAAACCCTTCACTTGAGGTCTGTAGAATAAAACAGCAGCCCCACATAAAGCCGAGTGCTCCTCAGACCTTACACACGTCTCTCTCTGCTCGAGTCTGGGAGACTTTGAGGTCTGTTAAACACTAACCATCTTTCCGTCGTCTTAAGCTGTTGGATAGTATTGTGAAGGTTAAATAATACCCGAGCAGTGTTTCTTCCACTTTCTCCTCCTTGGTGACCGATTTGATTTTTTTTTTTTTTTTTTTCTTGTTCTTGTTCTTTTCTCACTCCCTCATTTGGAAGGTGGTGGATGAGTGAAAGTGTTGCATGACTGCCAGTGCAGACTGGGTCAGGCATTCTCTGAGTCAAGTTACTGCTATAATTCAATAACCTCGAAGTAGCAGGCTGAGGCAGTGTGTTAGTACATCATGCTTTGTCACTGTTTACGCACCGCTTCCAACAGGTCAAAGCGACGCACTTTATAAGACTGAGAGACACCGAGTGTGGGAGTGTGTGGCACACGACCGAGACGGGTGGAGAGTTGAGAATTGGGCTCGAGGACAAACGACGCAGGAATAAGCAGGGCTTTGTCAACAGACTTTTTATTGATGCTTAAACAGCGTTAAACTGGAGCATTTAAAAAGCATATCTTCATGTTTCCGGCAAGATATAATACATTACAGTATTCAACTGGACTCGTGCGATGCTCACAAAGATCCATCACAGTTTAAAACCATTACACAGCTCATTTATTTTTATTAGCGATTATTTTTCCCTCGTAACAAAGCAATCTGACTTTTGACTTCAATCATTTTTTTTTACATATACAGTGGTACCTCGTGATACGAAATTAATCCATTCTGGAGTGGCTTTCGCATCATGATTTTTTTCGTATAACGAATTGCATTTTGCATGTAAATCGACTAATTCGTTCCAAGCTCTACAAAAACACCACATTAAAAATAATAAGGCAAAAAAAAAAATCCTTTGTTTCCATTGCAGAATGATTTTGGGTCGGTAAACCTCGCCCCTCCCCCCCCCAAAGGTGCTCACAGATGCGGAGATGAAGACCCCCCTCTCCGCCCCGCCTATCCCCTCCTTCTCTCTCTCTCTCTCTCTCTCTCTCTCTCTCTCACCACCGCTAAAGTGAACTTTCGCCGCAGAGTTTCTTAGAGACAGTATAACTATTGACACTGAATATAAGTCTGTTATTAAATAACAAATG
>JAQNCB010000028.1:17946759-17956937 GCA_030068295.1 Euristhmus nudiceps | reverse complement strand
ACAATTTCCCATCATGCTCAGTACCATGATCCTGCTCTCCTATTGGTCAAGATCCACACTCCAGTCCAGGTGGTGGCCGTAATACACCTTAAGACCTTAAGGTGCATGGTGATGTAATTGCTAGCACGTTCGCCTCCCAGCCTGGGCTTTCTGTGTGGAGTTTGCATGTTCCCCCGTGGTTGCGTGGGTTTCCTCTGGGTACTCCGGTTTTCTCTGACAGTCCAAAACATGCACAGTAGGCTGTTCCAGATCTCCCTTAGGTATGAGTGTGTGTGAATGGTTGTGAGTGTCAGCCCTGTGATGGCCTGGTGAGCTGTCCAAGGTGTACTCTGTCCTCACCTGGAGTCGGCTGAGATGGGCATCAGCCTCCTTGTGACCCTAATTCGGATTAAGCAGTTCAGAAAATGAATGAATGACTGAATGAAGATCATGATGTGTGAATTATCTTTTTATAATTATTTTATGAAACCTGTATATTTGTACTATTATTTGAAATAAGGTGAAGACAAAAAAAAGACACCTTTATTGCAATTATTTCATTAATTCATTATATCTATGTATGAATCCTTTATAACTTTAACTTTATTTTCGCAAACAGGCAGAAAAAACTTTTTTTAAAATTGTCCCCTGTGATTGGTCTGATCCTGTGGATTTCATATCATATATTTCCAATTGTCTATCTTCTTCAGGCCTCCTGATTTTCACTGGTCGTGGCATGACAGGTTTATCTGCAACCGAAAGCTGATCGAAGAGATCCTGCACATCCTGCACCCAGTAATGAACCACGTCCTGGACGTCTGTTACGGATCGTTTTCTTCCCTGCTCCTGGTCGACATCTCAGACTGCAGGTACGGCTTTGATTGACTGGATCGCACATTTTAAAGATTAGTGTCTCCAATGATTTGTACCGCTCACAGTTGCATTCAACCTGGTGCCAACCTGGGCCACCACTGCCCCGGTGGTAGGGTGCTGGATTACTGATCCGAAGGTCACTGGGTTGTCACTGCTGTCCCCCAGGTGCAGCTAACTGAGTAATGAAAGGCCATGTCTCTCAAAATTCCTTCTGTCCGCTTCATAACAATAAGGTCCGCGGTTTGCGTCCCAGGCTCAGACGTTTCTGTGTGGAGTTTGCAAGAAATATCGCTGGCTTTCGAAACGAGTAGACTGCATTGCCGTCAGAGTATTTCTACCCTGCGACGGCCTGGCGAACTGACCAAGGTGTGTCCCGCCCTCATCCAAAGTCGACGGAGATGGGTACCAGCCTCCCCACGACCCTAATTAGAATAAGGTGGCTCAGAAAATGAATGTATGAATGATTTATTATTGAGGGTAGAACTGCCTGGTATTAGGAGGAGGAAGGCCAAAGAGGAGATTTATGGATGTGCTGAGGGAGGACATGCAGGTGATTGGGTTGACTGCGAAGAATGCGCAGGACAGAGCAAACTGGAGACGCACTGTTGCGACCCTTAATGGAGGCAGCTGAAAAAGGAAGAGGAGGAAGAAGCTTGCCTTGAAATCATGGATGATGCCGGTCACAACTCAGCTTGCACGGCGGTGCCATCATGACAGTGTAGGACAGTCAGTGAGTGATGATGTCACAGGGAGAGCGCTACGGTACAACATGCTGGTAGGACATTGTGACAGACAGAGACAAAGCGTCAGGTAGACACTGAGTCTGGTCCCCAGGAGAGCATTCTTGCATGGGTAAAGGGGGTAAGTCTGTGGGCTTTTACACCCGAGCCCAGAGGCTCATCAGTGCCGGTGCTTATCCCCGGTTCCTGTAGCGTGAAGCGACTAGGAGTTCAACTCCTGGATGGGACGCTGGTCCATCGCAGGTTACCTTCCCAGTATTTTTACTGGTACCCATTTATACTGCTGGGTGGATAGAGGAACACTTGTGGTTAAGACGTTGCCCAGAGTCATCGCATGGTGGGGGGTCTCACCAAGATTCGAACCCACGACCTCCTGATCATGAGCCCAGCACTCTAACTGCTACGCCACCGACCCCCTTCTTGCGCAGGACATCACATTAAAACAAGACATCCCACAGAAAACTGTGATGTGACCAAAACTGCGATTTGGGACGGTACCGTAATGGTTAGCACGTCCAATTCATAGCAAGAAGGTCGTGGGTTTTGGGTCCCAGGCTCAGACATTTCTGTGTTGAGTTTGCAAGTTGCATGGGTTTCCTCTGGATATTTTCTGGGCTGAAATCTGCGCTGTCCGTTTGTTGACTGTCCATTTCAAATGTATGTTTGTTCTATAAAAGGTCTACAGGTCCTGTGGAGTGCGAGAACCTAAAGAACAAAGTGTCCTTTTTGTGCGACAAAGTCGAGGGGCAGCTCATGAAGACCTGGTTCCCCAAGGTTATTCAGTTGCTTACCAACAAGGACACATTGGAGGGAATCAGTGAAGAGAAGATGGTTGCCTTTCATAACTGTGCTTTAACACTTCTCTCTAATCAAGTGAGTGTTGGAAACCATCAGAAGTGTGATCTGTGATTCGGTGCTGATGAATCCTGGATGGGATCTGACGGCGCCGCCTCTTGTTCTCTTTGTGCAGTTGAAGCTTCTGATTGAGAGAAGCATGGACGCGTTTGTCACTCTGTTTGAACCCATCAACAAGCATAAGCTTCCAGTCTTTATCATGAACCTGACCTTTGATAACGAGAAGATGAACTTCCATCCCAGCTTTCAGGAACTGGAGGAGGGGGTGTTAGAGATTCTTGACACGATCATCGGTACTTTGCAGGTGAGAAAATATGATACTTTCATTATCTTTACTCGACTTACACAGCTTCAACAATATATTTACCAGGCTTAGATGGATGTGTATTTCTAATATGCATTCCCTCTTGCATTCATTCATTTATTTGCTCAACCGCTTAATCCTATTTAGGGTCGCGGGGAGGCTGGCGGCCATCTCAGCTGACTCCGGACGAGGGCGGGGTACACTCTGGACAACGGGCCAGGCCATTGCAGGGCCAACACTCACACAACCATTCACACTCACACCTAAGGGAGATTTGGAACAGCCCATCAGCCTACTGTGCATTTTTTTGGATTGTGGGAGGAAACTAGAGTACCCAGAGGAAAACTGCACAAGCACAGGGAGAACATGCCGGAAATCGAAACCTGGCCTTCTTGCTGTGAAGCCATCATGCCACCGACTTCTAGTTTATGTCACGGTTTTTAAAAGGTTTTCTATTTTATTCACTCTCATAATATTAATAGTGGAGAATTATAGCCATGGAATATGGTTTGGATTGTTGCCTCTTGTCTGGCCCATTTGCCCACCACAGGAAATCCAATAATGCAAAGACGTCGCTAAGTCGATGCTACATGCAGTTATGTATCCCTGACTTACATGATGATGGGCAGGGGAAAAAAACCCAGATTTATTATTAATAATGAATCTGAAACACACACACACATGAAAACAACGTAATCCAAGTCAGGCAGACGGACAGACAGACTTGAAGGTAAAATAAATGTTCATGGAGAAAACGGCGAGTAAAGCAAACCCAGGCTCGGACACCTTGGACGTCGACTGGAAGCTCTGCTTTTAGTCAGTTCCTTATGGATGAAAATGTAGCTATCCGTTGCTAACTGGGTCCTGAAATATTGCCTATATTTAACCATTCCACAGAAAATCCCAACCATTCAGTCCTGGTTAGATGAAGGCAACAATTCAGTGGTGGACGCAAAACTGGCAGACCACATTGTCCTCCAGGCGCAGTCTACACTGAGGAATGCTATTCGTGAACATCTAGAGGCACCTGCAGAACACTTTCACTTCCACTGTGAGTTTATTGTATTTCAGATATATAAAAAACACCTAAATCACTGCTTTATGAGTATTTCTCTGAATAATGATGTTCTGCATGTTCATTTACCAAATACTTGTATTTTTTTCTAGTTGACAAATATGATTGGTTAATCAATGGGAATGCACAGAATATGGTGCAGGAATTCATGGAGAAGGAGCACACCTTTTCTCAGTATCTTGAAGTACAGTTGACCATTTCATGCTATTTTAATTATAACATATTTACACGTACAGTGGTACCTCGAGATACGAAATTAATCCGTTCCGGAGTGGCTTTCGTATCATGCCTTTTTTGTATAATGAATCGCGTTTACATGTAAATCACCTAATTCGTTCCAAGCTCTACAAAAACACCACATTTAATTTTATAATAAGGGTAAAACCAGAATGAAATACGAGCCAACTACATTTGAATCATTCAGCATACCTAACCGTTACTACCTGTAAATGAAGTAGATAATAGAACATAATGCAAAAAAAAAGGAAAACCTTACCTTTCGAGTGAGGCGATGTCCGAAAGCAAAAGTGGCGAGGAGGAGGAGGGCAAAGAAAATAATAAAAACGGCAGAAAATAAATAGCAGGAAACATTAAACTCAAACTTCTAATTTCCATTGGATTCTTCTTCTTTTCCACTTTTTGGCGGTTGACAAACCTACTTAAGGTGTAATACCGCCACCACCTGGACTGGAGTGTGGATCTTGGCCAATGCATGATGGAAAATTGAGTCAAGTTTCTTTCATATGCTAAATAATTTTTCATAAAATGAAGCGAAAAAACCTTTGCATATCATTTTGTAAAATTAAGTTTTCATGTACTGAAGCTTTTGTATCTCGAGGTTCCACTGTACCGTGTTGTCATCTAGCTTACTGTGCTGCTTTTATCTTAGAAAGTGGAGATGTTTCGTACTCACTGTGAAGAGATCTCCTGCATCCCCTCAGTGGCTCATTTCACCATGATCCAGTTGAAATGTGAGAGACTCAAACTAGGGCTGGCAATGAAAGCGGAGAACTTTGCTCAGGATCTTTTGGAGCAAATGATGAACACACATCGAAATCAATGCCTGCAGTAAGACGACTCAGACTTCATTTCTTTCTAATTCTTCCTCAGTTTAATCAGTCATCTTCAGAATTGTTTTTTTTCTCACTTGTATATCGATTTTTGTCTTAAAGAATATGTGAAGAGTTTGAGACCATTCGGGATAAGGCTATAAAAACTCCGGAGACCACAGAAGAAATGACCGAGATGATAGTGTATATTGGTCATGCCAAAACAAAGGGATTGGAAGAGCTCAACAGAAAAATAATGGTGAGCTAGCTTAGCTTGGCTTAGCTTAGCTCACTGTGTGTGTTTTTTTTTTAATGTTCACAGTGGGTGACTAAAAAAATAATACAAATAACATTGAATATTTTCTTTCAGGAAGCACATCACAGATTAGTTCACCTACTGAACATACACATCTTGGATACAGAAGACTTGGAGCTTCAGACAGTAGTACTTCAGTGGCCACAAAATATTCATCCAGTCTTTGAGCAGAGTGCTGAGGTAATGTTCGCCCGTCAGTGAGGATTCAGATTTGGGTATAGATATATAAGAGAAATGGGCGGCACGGTGGCATAGTGGTTAGCACGTTTGCCTCACAGCAAAAAATCCTAGGTTTGATTTCTAGCCTGGCTGTTTCTGTGTGGGGTTTGCATGTTCTCCCTGTGTGTGCATGGGTTTCCTCCGGGTACTCCAGTTTCCTCCCACAGTCCAAAAACATGCACTGTAGGCTAATTAGCTGTTCCAAATCTCCCATAGGTGTGAGTGTGTGTGTGAATGGTTGTGTGAGTGTCGGACCTATGATGGCCTGGCGACCTGCCCAGGGTCGGCTGAGATGGGCGCCAGCCTCCACGTGACTCTAATTAGGAATAAGCGGTTTAGAAAATGAATCCAAGAGAAATGTAAACAAAGTAAATTATCTCTTCACACCTGTGGTTGTTTTGGTTCTGTGGCATACTGTAGCTGCTGGAGAAAGCCCAGGAGAAAGGTCAGGAGGAGCTTCATGCTATGAGAAGGAAATTGGTACTGGATCTGGAGAAACTTGGTCGATGGACTGAGGAGTTTGCAGAATGCTCAGAAATAGAAATGATGCAGCAGGTAAAACAACAACAGTGCCACCAAAGCATGATTTTCGATTTGAGCCCCTAAGAACCAGAGTGGGCTATCCCACTTTTTTTGATGGACCATTCTGGCTCTCAAAGTCATTATACTTTTACCCGGAACCAGAGGTGAGTCCTCTCAATATCTTCTGCATATAGTGCATACAGCCCTATATTTAGGGCTGAGAGGATTCACCTATGGTTCTGAGTGAAAGTAAAATGACTTTGACAGCCAGAATGGTCTATCAAAAAAAATGTGCGATGGCCCGCCCTGGTTCATAGGGGCTCAGAGCTGTTCACTCCTTAAAGTACAATAATGACATCCACCCATTCTTTGTGTTCAGTATTTGACTGATGTTAGAACAGTGCAGAAGAGGCTACAGGAAACTGAGGAGTTGATTGTCTTCATCAACAAAGAGGAGGTTCTGTTTGACTGGAACGTGACTTCGTGTCCATCGGTTGATAAGGTCAAGGAGAACCTCGAGCCTTACCAAAAGCTGTTTGGGCTTATACTAAATTGGCAGCGCACTATGAAGAGGTTCGGCTTATCTTCAGTGTATTGTTTATATCCTTCAGTCTGCTCATGCAGAAGATTAAATTGTGCATAAGTTTTTTTTTTTTTTTTTTTTTTTAATTGTGACTGGAGTAAAAATTCTGTGCATGCTGTTAACCTGCCAGGTTTTCCATTAATTCATTCATTCATTCATTCACTTTCTCTGCCACAATTGCGGGGAAGCTTGCACCCGTCTCAGCTTACTTTGGTCTAAAATAGGGTCCACCCTGGACAGCTCGCCAGGCCATTTCAGGGCCAACATGCCACCATTCACTCTCATACTCACATCTAAGGGAAATTTGAAACCACCAATCAGCCTACTGTGCATGTTTTTTCACCGTGGGAGGAGACCTGAGTACCTGGAGGAATCCCACTCAAGCATGGGGCAAACTTATGAACTCCACACGGAAATGCCCCGAGCTTGGAAATCAATTTCTATCTGGCGACTGTACTAACTGCTGTGGCTCTTTGCTGCGCATGCTAGGTTTTTGTGATGTACGAAATAGGGGCAAGCTAAATTATAAACTATATTCATTGTATAAATAAAGATAAATTATTTATTTCTCTTGGTCTCATTTTTTTTATATTTACAAAGGTATACAAACTTTGCAGTGAAGCTCCTGAGCGGAGCACCATAGTTATGTAGTTATGAAATATAGCTCGGGTGGCTGTCCCATGTCATTCCCGTATCCATCCATCTTGTGTCCGACACAGGAATTCCAGTAAGGCTACTAAGTCAGTGATTGATACTAATTGGCTGTTATTTACTGTTGACATACATGATGAGTAGTAAGTAATGATATATATATATATATATATCCTGAAACCTACCCAAAAAAATAGAGGCTCATAGATCACCATTCAGACTCGCACAGATTAAACACAGTCTAACCCAGGTAGACATGAATATTCATAGACTAAATGCTGAAATCATAAGCTTGACAAAACTTGAACCTGTAAAATGGATTATAAAGCAAAAAATACAGGTGATCCAAATGAAAAAATGGAAATCAGCTCATCAAACATGCTCTAAAAGCAAACCCATGCTTAGAGATATCTATCATCAGCTCCGCTTTTTACGCAGTGCCTAAACCTTTATAGAATATCTTCTGAAAATATCTGTTTCTTTTTTTCTTGGTCTGTGTTCATGTTTAGGTGGATGGATGGTTCTTTCTTAGATTTGAATGGTGAGACCATGGAGACAGAAGTGGATGAGTTTTTCCGAGAAATCAACAAGAGTCTAAAGTTTTTCTTGCAGAAACTGAAGAAGGAATTAAAGAAAGAGTTTGGAGAAGACAAAGAGGAGAATCCTACAATTTCAATGTGCCACACTATCATACAGCAAATAAATGAATTCAAGGTACGCCAATCTTTCCCCCATTCCTACAGTGAAGTTAAAAATTTTAAGGCATGCATTGTTTGAATGCTCCTGCTTATTTTTTGTCTGAAAGAGCATGGTATGGTATGGCATGGCATATGGGATGACACATTCCAACCTTTTGCTTGTTTTCGGTTTATAGGAGCACATCCCATCAGTGACAATCCTGTGTAATCCTGGAATTAAGGCTCGGCATTGGGAACAGATGTCAGCGATTGTGAGCTATGATATCACGCCCAACTCCGGCACCACACTGCGTCAAGTCCTTGCGCAGAACCTCACCCCCTACATGGAGAAGTTTGAGGCCATCAGTGTAGCTGCCACTAAAGTGAGAAACTTGATGATCTCTTTAAGACGGATCATTCATCTCATCTTAATAAAAAAAAATCCATTATTTTAAGATGTACTTTAAGGTAAATATTGCTAACTTTATTGTCTGTATTTCTAGGAATTTTCTTTGGAGAAGGCAATGCAGAATATGCTGGAGGCCTGGGATGTCGTATCATTTGGTCTTCAAGTATATCGGGAGTCTGGTGTGTCTATTCTCAATGCAGTTGATGACATTCAGAGCATGTTAGACGACCAGATAGTGAAAACCCAGACCATGAAGAGTTCCCCGTTCATAAAGCCTTTTGAGGCTGAGATGAAGGTAATTTTGCTCGGTCAGTACAGTGAGTGCCCTTTTTTTTTTTTTTAGTTTTGCTTCATGTGTTGATGAAAAGTGTGTCACTTTCTTTGTGTGCATAATAAAAATTATGCAGAATCTTAAAAACGGTATCCTGCATTGTGAGTACTTGGACTCTATCAACATAGTGATTATTCACTGTTGTTTCTCAGGCCTGGGAGGAACGTCTGATCAACATCCAGGACACCATCGATGAGTGGCTAAAGGTACAGGCTCAGTGGCTCTACTTGGAGCCCATTTTCAGCTCACAGGACATCATGCAGCAGATGCCCGAAGAGGGACGTTTATTCCAGATGGTGGATAAAACCTGGAGGGATGTTATGAGACACTGTCTGAAGGACTCAAAGGTAATGCTAGCATGATATACCAAAAACGGCATCACATTACAGTGTTCTACCCAAACCATACCGCTTGGGGTGTGCTGCCGCTCTTTTCTTATTTGAGTATAGCTAGAGTAGATTAATTATTAATTAATCTACAACATGGTGAAATCAGGTTAATCTGGCAATCTTAAAATCAGGTTAATCTGGCAAACTTCTGTTTTTGTTTTTCTCCTGATGAGGAAGCTAACAAGCTACGGATGTCTTTACATAGCTAGTGTTAATGTTGGCTCTGTAATATACTCGTGCCTTAGATAGTGTATACTTTATGTAGTGTTTAGATAGATAGATATATAGATAGATAGACCTCTCTGGAGAAAAATCCTGTGGAGAACACTGCCTTATTTTACCTCCAACAGCTTTTAGTCTTCGTCATTCACTTCTGAAGCGAGTTTAAGCTTGAGCAAACTGATCATGTGTGTTTCAGGTCTTAGTAGCAACTTCACTTCCTGGATTACTTAAGATGCTTCAGGAATCAAATAACCTACTGGACAGAATAATGAAGGGACTGAATGCTTATCTTGAGAAGAAAAGATTATTTTTTCCACGGTAAACACGTGTTTAATTTTAATCGTAATTTTTAGCGGGTAGCACAGTAGCGCAGTGGTTAACACGTCCGCCTCACAGCACCAAGGCCAGGGTTCGGTTCCCGGGCTCAAGGCGTTCCTGGTTGGAGTTTTTATGTTCTCCCGGTGCTTGTGTGAGTTTCTTCGGGGTATTCCGTTTTCCTTCCCAGCCTAAAAACCAGCACAGTAGGCTAACTGGCTGTTCCAAATTGCCCCTAGGTGTGAGAGTAAGTGTGAATAGTGTTCTGTGTTTTGCCCTGCAATGGCCTGGGAAGCTACTCAGGGTGCACCACATCTTCGCCCATAGTCACACGAGATAGGCATCAGCCTCCCTGCAACCCTAATGAGGATTAAACGGCGTAGGGAAAGAATGGATTTATGTGATTTTCTGCAAAACTGCATTATTTGTAGGTAACGCCGGGCAGCATGACCGAGAAATTACATAGCAATACATTTGCGACGATATTCATTTATATAAAATATCATGATAGTGGAAAGGTGGCATAGCAGTTAGCACGTTCTCATCACAGCAAGAAGGTCTTGGGTTCTCCCCAAGACCCCTGGGCAAGGTTTGAACCACAAGTGTGCCTCTGTCCACCCAGCAGTATAAATGGGTACCAGTAAAAATACTGGGAAGGTAACCTGCGAT
>JAQNCB010000028.1:17896669-17906677 GCA_030068295.1 Euristhmus nudiceps | reverse complement strand
TTGCAGCCATTCCCTTAACTTTTTCACTATTAAATAGGGAAAAAGTTAAGGGAATGGCCGCAAGGTCACTACCGACTCCGATTTGGGACACGGCCTCTGAAATCCCCCAAGCTGATTGGTTGAGACGAATTTCCCAGCATTCGTGTTAACACACGAAGAAGAAAAGGCTGGGATCCGAATCCGAGTCAGTAGCGACCCCTCGCAGCATTTTCCTGAATTTTTTCCCTATTTTTCCTTATTTTTTTAGTTTTCGATGAATATTTTTTAAAAATCCGCGATGCACTGAAGCTGCAGAACTTGAAGCGCAATATAGCGAGGGATGACTGTATAAGGATTAAAGGCTAATTACTGAAACATGGTTGTTTTGTATTCTCGAAATGTAGGAGGTGTTGACTGCATTCGGCTGGGGGAAAGTGTCATTGAGTACTCCATAGATTTCCGCTTTTATATCACTACTAAGCTCAGAAACCCTCATTACCTCCCTGAGCTGGCGACCAAAGTCTCCCTACTCAACTTTATGATCACCCCAGAGGGTCTGGAGGATCAGCTGCTGGGGATTGTAGTGGCTAAGGAAAGGTAATGAAACGTTATAAATATTAGCATAGTTATAAGGATAAGAATTTGATCCTTATACAGTATCAAAAGCCTTTCTTGTTAACATTCTTGAATATTATTGTCTTTACCAAACACTTGTTACATAGGCCAGAGCTGGAAGAGGAGCGGAATGCTCTGATCCTTCAGTCGGCTGCCAATAAGAAGCAGCTGAAAGAGATCGAGGATCAAATCCTGGAGACTTTACAATCCTCAGAGGGGAATATACTGGAGAACGAGAGCGCCATTCAGATCCTGGACTCGGCGAAGAGGATGTCTAATGAGATCTCTGAAAAACAGAAGGTCTGGTTCTGACAAATGCTGGTTTGAAAGATGGTGCAGAATTACAGCAATGACTCGTTTTCTCTTTGGGACTGAATTTCAGATTGCAGAGGAGACGGAAGTGAAAATAGCAGAATCTAGGGAAGGCTACAGACCCATTGCCAAGCACTCATCCATCCTGTTTTTCAGTATCAGAGACCTGGCTAACATTGACCCCATGTACCAATACTCTCTCACTTGGTTTGTCAACCTGTATATCAACTCAATACAGGACAGGTAACCAGATATGTGTGGATAGACGTATTTATTTAAGCATTGTTTCGGACATTATGAATAGATTTTGGTTCACACGGCACATGTTAAATAGCCTGCACTGATTGTTTCAGTAACAAGTCAAAGATTCTAGAGAAGAGACTGCGGTACCTGACTGGCCACTTTACCTACAACCTGTACTGCAACGTGTGTCGTTCTCTTTTTGAGAAGGACAAACTGCTCTTCTCCTTTCTTCTGTGCTGCAATCTGCTCTTGTATGTCTGCACAGTCACTTCAAATCAGCTTTCTTTTTGAATTAATGCATGCATTACAAGTAATTTGATGATGATCGAGTAATAAGGCAGCAGTGCATTCCTTCATGTGAACTGTGTTTTGGAGCATCTCTCCATTTCATTCAGGGCCGAGAAGGAGATCAAGTACTCGGAGTTCATGTTCCTGCTCACAGGTGGAGTGGGCCTGCAGAATAATATTCCCAATCCTGATCCCAGCTGGCTTCAAGAGAGAAGCTGGGATGAGATCTGTCGCGCTAGTGATCTGGCCGGCCTGCAGGGCCTCAGGTCTGAGCCTCTTTGGCTCTTTTTTTAAAAATATGACTAATAAATCTTAAAAGGTTTTACACTTGGTCTTATGAGGTTTTCATGTCTCTGACTTGTATTTAGGGAAAGTTTCAGGAAGACACCGAAGAGTTTCCAGCCTATTTATGAGAGTAAAGAGCCTTATAATGAACCTCTACCGAGCCCATGGTGTGATAAACTGAATGACTTTCAGAAAATGATCATCTACCGCTGCCTCAGGCCGGATAAGGTAATATAAATATTAGGTATATATATATATATTCAGGGATCCCTCACCTTTCGCGGTTAATGGGGGGTCGAGACCCAACGCGAATACCAAATTTCGGCGAAGTAGGATCGATCTCCTCCCCCCCCCCCGACTGACGTATACGTACATGCATATGTGTATATAATGTCAATAAATACATATTCAATGCTATAAATGCTTATAATAACAATTAGACATTCAAAAACAATGCATAAGATGTAAATAAAATATAAAATAAAATACATAGATGTAATTGTACATAGATGTAAATAATGTGTAAGAAATGTGATTTTTAGAACTTTTAACAGAGTTTTATTTAGGCTCTACTCATTTCTGCCTCTTCTGTCAATGAATACCGGGAAATTCGTCTTGACCAATCAGCTTGCGAGATTCCAGAGCCGAGTCCCCAACCGAATCCCAAAATGGAGTCGGTAGTGAACTTGCGGCCTTTCCCGGGAAAAAGTTATGCACTAAATAGTGTATCGCAGCCATATTTCATACTTTATGAAGTGCACTTCTATTGGGTGCAAGGAGTCATTTGGTGTTTTACCATGAAAGTGCCTTTATATCGAATTATAATGTGAGTTAATATTATTGTATCTGTCACCATGACTGTATTACTCAAACCAGGTGTACACATATGACGAAAAGAAATTATTGAATGAGTATGATTATATAGAATTATATGGTTGAAGATCTGTTATCAATGACGCCAAAGGCTGTCTTTTTTTACTTATTGCTTACACTGTAAGGCAGTGTTGGCTTCGTGGATAAGGTGGTTTACTGATCTGAAGGTCAGTGGTTCATTCCCCAATGTTGAGCCCTTGAGCAATGCCCTTAACCTTTAGTTGTAGAAAAAAAAACATTTTTGTTAGTTGCTCTGGATAAGGGCATCTGCCAAATGTATGTGTATATGTATGTATGTATGTCAAAAAAACTTGCTGAAAACATGAATTTACTTTTACAGATTGAACCAGCCATGACCACATACTTGACTGAAAAATTGGGCAAAAAATTTGTTGAACCACCTCCATTTGACCTCAGTAAAAGTTACAGTGATTCCAATTGTATAATTCCTCTGGTGTTTGTTCTTTCTCCTGGAGCAGATCCTATGGCCAGTACGTATTGCCTATCACTCCAAACCCCTTTATCCTGGTCATCATTTAGATGTGTTCTTATGCGCTCATTAATGCCTGTTCCCTTTCCCACAGGTTTACTGAAGTTTGCAAAAGACAAGGATATGGGTGGTATGAAGTTCAAGTCAATTTCACTCGGACAAGGGCAGGGTCCTATCGCTGTAAAGTTGATCGAATCTGCGATGAACGATGGCACGTGGGTGTGCCTACAGAACTGCCACCTGGCTGTATCTTGGATGTCCACACTTGAGAAGATCTGTGAGGACTTCAGGCCAGACACATGCCACCCAGACTTCCGCCTCTGGCTCACCAGCTACCCCTCTCCAATGGTGTTTATACATTTCATTCTCGTGCCAAAAAGGTTCTGCTTTATGTCCTGGTTGTTTGATGTATTCTCCGAAACAATTTACAGCTTGGCTTGTTTTCTGTGAAAGTTCCCAGTGAGTATCCTGCAGAATGGAGTGAAAATGACAAATGAACCTCCCACAGGCCTCAAGCTCAATCTGCTCCAGTCGTACCAATCGGACCCTATATTAGACCCTAACTTCTTCTCAGGATGTTCTGGCAAAGAGACAGTCAGTACAAACACGTAGTGTTCATTAAAATAATGTAGATAACATAAACTCACAGATATAACACTTTTTGTGTTTATAGGTTTGGGAAAAGCTTCTCTATGGGGTTTGCTTCTTCCATGCCCTTGTCCAGGAAAGGAAGAAATTTGGGCCACTGGGGTGGAACATTCCATATGGGTTTAATGTCTCAGATCTGCATATTAGTATCAGGCAGTTGCAGGTAAAGACTGTTGCATAACTAATACTGTATATATGAACTGTTCCTACTAATAAAGGTCATAGCTGGCAGCATGAATTGGTTTATAAAATATCAGGTTAGCTGCAAATGAGTGATTGAAGTAACATGATAATTTCTGTATGACCGACTATTTTTTTTTTTTTTGCAGCTATTCGTGAACGAGTATGAGGATGTTCCCTTTGAGGCCATCACGTACTTGACCGGAGAGTGTAACTATGGTGGGCGGGTGACAGACGACTGGGACCGGCGGCTCCTGCTGACCATGTTGGCGGACATTTACAATATGGAAATCATTACCAACCCTCACTTCAAGTTCTCTGATAGTGGAAAATACTGTGCACCTCCCAAGTCTTCTTATGCAGACTACGTGGAGTTTATCAGGGTGATGACAATGACAAATAATAACATGAGCACAAATTTATTAACACCCACAATAGTTTTCCAAACCACAGGATTGTATGGAAGGATAATGGATATATAGAGTTAGAGAATTTTGTATACTTGCAGAGCCTGCCCGTTACCCAACATCCTGAGGTTTTTGGTATGCATGAGAATGTGGACACTTCTAAAGATCTACAGCAGACCAAGATCTTATTCGAGTCCCTGATCCTAACTCAAGGAGGTGGCTCAAAGGAGGGAGGAAGTTCTGGAAGTGACCAGAACCTCCTGGATATTGCCAGTGACATCCTGTCTAAAGTAATTGACCTACTATGCTATTGTTCTATTGTGTAATGCAAGAATTATTATTTAAAACAATGCAGTTAATTTGATGTTTTTCATGTCAATTATCTAGCTTCCAGAAACCTTTAACATCGAGGATGCCCTTAATAAATTCCCAGTCACGTATGAAGAGAGCATGAACACAGTTCTGGTTCAAGAAATGGAACGATATAATAAGTAAGTCCTCAAAACTGCAATTAAAATAAGCAATAGGTTCATGTTGCAAACCAGCTGGGTGCAGTGCGCTCATGAGCTTGAGGAACCTTCATCAGTCAGTATGCCACGTGATGTTGTGATGCCAAGATTGGGACATCTGTTAGTAAAATTCTTGCAAATGTGCCTAAGTGCATTTGCAAAAGTAGACGTGCATGACCAAACAATCTCGGAACGTTTTGACTGCGCCTCGTGTTGGTCCATGTTAATTATATTGTGCATCTTTTTTTTTTTTTTTATCTCAGTTTATCCAAAACAGTTTCTGACAGCCTGAAGAACCTGCTAAAGGCCATTAATGGACTGGTACTAATGGATGCAGACCTGGAGGCTGTAGCAAACTGTCTGCTCGTGGGGAAAGTGCCAGACAAATGGGCAAAGCGCTCTTATCCCAGTCTGAAGCCGCTGGGAAGCTACATCACTGACTTGCTTGCTAGGCTTAAATTTCTGCAGGTTAGAAACACTCCTGTAAATTTTACTGTTTTTTTTTTTTAGTATACACCAGAAGTTGAATATGCAACTAACCTAGTCATGTGATATAAAATACTGTCAGAATAGTTATATATTGCAATGAAACCGTTTTAGCGTCTTCAATAATTGAATAGGTATTTATGCATTCTTTTAGGACTGGTACAACACAAACAAGCCACCTGTTTTTTGGCTGTCTGGATTCTTCTTTACTCAAGCTTTCCTTACTGGAGCCACACAGAACTATGCCAGGAAATACTCCATCCCCATTGACCTTCTCATGTTTGACTTTGAGGTATCAGCTACAAGATACTTCATACACATTGTAATGGCAATACACAGCGGAGAGGTTTGAGCATTTGTGGAAACGGTGGTGGGGAATCCAAAGAGTGTGGTTTCCTTCTGTCAACTGGACTGGAAATTTGGTTGAAGATGTTTCTCTACCTATCCAGGGAGCTGCTTCAGTTCTAAAAACTCATGCAGGCAACCAGAATTTATACTCTGTGGTTCAGGACTCACCCTTCCTGAGAGGTGTTAGTT
Organism: Euristhmus nudiceps; assembly: GCA_030068295.1. Classification (NCBI taxonomy): domain Eukaryota; kingdom Metazoa; phylum Chordata; class Actinopteri; order Siluriformes; family Plotosidae; genus Euristhmus; species Euristhmus nudiceps. The sequence continues at coordinate 17,900,825 of JAQNCB010000028.1, read as the reverse complement.
TCAGAAACGTCTTCAACCTAATTTCCAGTCCAGAAACAGAGACAGAAGGAAACCACACACCTTGGATACTATGACCTGGATGACTGAGAATCTTCACAGACATTACAAAATAGCACAATTTTTTTTACTACTACTGTAGGGCCAGCCAGGGGGCGCTATGTACGCTGTATATGTTTTTTTTTCCATTTATTATTTTTTTCTTGTATTCATTTTTATTCACTTATTCATCACAGGGAGTCTGGTGCCCATTTCAGCCGACTCTGCATGAGGGGCAGGGCACACCCTGAACAGTCCGCCACACCGTCCCAGGGTCAGCACACTTACAACCACACTCTCACACCCAGGGGCAAACCGACAGTTAGGTTGGAAAGTGAAGCTGGAGCACCCGGAGGAAACCCACACAAGCGCAGGGAGAACATGCAACCTGCAGGGGTGCCCTCACTCGGCCGAGGACTTGAACTCAGGACCTTCTTGCGCTGGGTGGCCAATGCATGAATAGTTTTAGCAGAAATGGGTGGGGTTTACACCAGGGGGCATAAAATACATTGTGTTTGTGGTGTTAGCAAAAAAAAAGTCTTTTAAATTAGCAAAGCTTTATAAAAGGGATACATCTTAAGGGATAAATTATTATTATTATTATTATTATTATTATTATTATTATTATTATTATTATTATTCATTCATTCATTTTCCAAACAGCTTATTCCTAGTTAGGGTCGTGGGGAGGTTGGCGCCCATCTCAGCCAACTCTGGGCGAGGGCAGAGTACACCCTGGACAGCTCGCCAGGCCATCGCAGGGCAGAAACACACTGACGGCTTATTATTATTATTGTAAATGATTTTTATTATACATTCATACAATTTCTGAACTGCTTAATCCTAATTAAGGTCACAGGGAGGCTGGTGCCCATCTCCGCCAACTCTGGGCGAGTGAACCCTGGACAGCTTGCCAGTGTTATTATTATTATTATTATTCAGTTATACCACATACAGTATCCATAAGTATGCATTTTTCTCTTATAATTTTATATATCATTTCCACAAATTGTACTAATTTATTTGTTTGTTTGTTTATTAATTGCCACAGTTCATGCCATTGGCTCAAATTGCATTTGGAATTATACACAGTGGCCCCACCCACTTTCTCTACTTCACCGTGGTGACATAAATAGTGGTTTATGATTACTCTAATGAACCTTTTTATTATCGTTTTTTAAAATTATTTATTTATTGATTGATTGATTTTTTGCAAATGTAGCTGTTTCTGATTGGGTGTATCGCGGTACGGTGTGTCGGCGGTGAATCGCGCTGCTCTACAGAAAGCCAGAGGAAGTTATGTACCTGCTCGAACGGGCAGAAAAAAGAAAGAAAGAAACAAGTTGCCTCAAACCGAGTTACATTTTTCTTCATCACGCCGAGGTCTGGAGGAGGCGAGGCAGGCAGCAGAAGACGGCACTGCGGAACACAATTACAGCCGCCGCGCTCCTGTAAACGGATAGGCGAGTGTACGGCTGCCCTCCACTTACTCCCAAAAGGCTGGAACAAAGTAGAATAGATGTAACGTTCCGCTGCTAAAGCGCCTGCTTTCTTACTTCACTCCTCCATTTTCTTTCCTCGCCAAATTGAAAAGTGCGGCCCATTGTGTGCTCGCTCGCAACGAAGGCGTCTCGGCCGCGGGGATTTATCGAGGGACGACGCTTCGGCTTTTATCTCAATTAAAAGGATTTATGAGCACTTCTTTAATGGAACAGACTTAAACATGAACATGAGCTAAAAACCAACAAAATAAAAAACATGATCCTCCTCTCGCACTTCGGGAGAGAGTCGAGCTTTAAACAAACGACGTGATCGAGACGGTCGAGGGATAAATACGAGATGAACAGCCTTCATGCTGCACGAGAGTCTGCGGCAAATTGGAAAATCGCACCATCTCCAAATACAGAGATATTTTTATCTGTTGTTGATGTTGATGTTGTTGATGTTGATGTTGTTGTTGTTGTTGTTGAATATTCCGAATCATTCGTTATCCTCTCAGATCGTTTGTTGTTTCTGTTCTGAGGCTTCTGATGAATACAGACGCACGTCACGCCTGATTTTGGCAGCGACTATAAAAAGATTGCGGCTCATTTGCATCAACACAACAGAAGAGCTGAGACTGAAACCGTCCGTGTGCTCCTTTATTTCTCTCCTCGTTCAGAGCTCGAGGTCTTATCAGCCAATCAGGATTCAGTTCATGAATAGAATCCCTTTGGTTTGCTCGCATGGATAAATGGAAACACTGCTTTAAAATTACGTTTTCTCCTCTTCTCCTAAATACGGCGTCGTGTCTTCAGGAGGTCCTTATATAATGTTCCCCTGGGCGAAGTTGAGGTTCACCCTGAACCAGTCTACCGCAGGGCCAAAACACACACACACATACACATACACACACCCACACACACACATACACACACATACACACACACATACACACACATACACACATAGACACATACACACATACTCACACTCATTGGCAATTTTCAGAACGTCCAGTGAGCCTAATGTGCCTGTCTGTAGACTGTCGGAGGAAACCGGAGTACCCGGAGGAAACCCGTGTAGGCATGAGGAGAACACGTGAGCTCCATGCAGAAACGCCCTCGCCAAGCACCGGACTCCAAACTGGGACCTTCTTGCTGTGAGGCGGATGTGCTAACCGGTGCGCCGCCGTGCCGCCGAGCAGTGCGGATGGAAACTAACATTTCATTCAGACGCCTCAGAAAGAGGGAAACACAACGCGACGGCGTGATCAGCGGGTTATTTCCCTTCAGGGTCGTCACGAAGTTGGACGTTGGACTCGCTAATTCAGAAATGCAAATTAGCATCTTCCTACTGAATTTGGTGAATCAGATTTGACGTTTTGCCCATTTGTCAAAGTGGGTACTCGTACTCGGGTCGCAGGGAGGGTGGAGCTGATCTCCGGTACAATTGGTGAAGGCGGAGTACACACCCGGAACTGTTCACCGGATCATCAACGTACAATTTGGAACAGCAAGTTACCCGAATCTGCACGCTGTTGGACTGTTGGAGGAAACCAGGGTACCCGGAGGAGACCTACGTAAGCAGTGCGAGAACAGAAACGCCCTCGTGGAGCCCGGGACTCGAACCCAAGGCCTTGTTTTTGTGAGGCGGACGAGCGATGCACTACACCATGCTGTTAGATGCATAACAATTCCAGTGAAGTGATAAACTTTTTGACTTTTTTATCTAAAGAAGTGGATAAGATTCAGAATAAGGTTCGGATTTTATATTTTTAAAAAAAAGAGAGAGAGAGAAGAAAGGAATAAAAACAAGACTTAAAGAAATTCTGCTCCATCCTTCACGGTCGTGAAATTTAAAGAGGCGATTGCGGCTGCTGGGTGAGTTATTGCGTAAAAATCTGGCTCCAGCATGAAGGTCTGCAATAAGCGTTTATACGCGAGTCCTGTCAGAGTGAACCATGAAAGCGTGTGAGGTGTTCAGAGAGAGCGAGACAGAGTGTGTGTGTGTGTGAGAGAGAGAGAGAGAGAGAGAGAGAGAGAGAGAGAGAGAGAGCATCTCCTCCATTCCTCCCTCTGCATGACTGCATTTGATGGACAGATGAGTCTTGTCTTCTTCCACTCCGAAGCTTCCACCTTGTCTGTGCATCGCTAAGTGACTGAAACAGAGGGAGCGAGGGAATGATGGAGAGGCGCGATGGAGAAGAAAAGAACGAGAGGGAGAGTTGGAAAGTCGCACTTGGCCCACGCCAGGCAACTTCACTCTCTCTGCAAGAGGCGAAAAACATCAGGGGACGTTTACGCCATTAGTGTCATAAGAGTTTGTTCCTCGGTGGTGTCTCAATTAACTTTGCTCACTACCTTCACACACTACCTTCACTCTCGTCATTCACCAGCAATGCAGAGTGCACCAATGGTTCGTCTGTTCCACTGTGGACGTGTCCCGTTACATCCTTAGGCCATCATCATCATCATCATCATCATCATCATCATCATCATCATCATCATCACCATCATCATCATCATCATCATCATCATCACCGTACCACCGGAGAGAATTCAACAGAATACATACACATTTTTTCCGATGTTGAAACGTGAGGTAAAAGTCCCGAGGAAACATTCATTCAGTTTTTGAA